>JAUJEF010000295.1:0-124000 GCA_030444885.1 Citrus sp. QX-2021 | reverse complement strand
CGGAAAATTGGCCAAAAAATGGGTGGGCTATAGCCTTGGGGGGAGGGGCTGTCCAACTTCGTCCGCCGGACTCGGAATGGGTTGAGACTTTGCGATCGGCCTCCGCATTCCAAAAATAGGCCGCAGGCACAGCCTCGCCCAAAAATAACCCCCCGAAGGTCGGCGCGCCCAAACTCCCCAGCGGAAAAATGGCCAAAAAACGGGTGGGCTATAGCTTTGGGAGGAGGGGCTGGCCAACTTCGTCCGCCGGACTCGGAATGGGGCGAGACTTTGCGAGCAGCCTCCGCGTTCCAAAAATAGGCCGCGGGCACAGCCGCACCCAAAAATAACCCCCCAAAGGTCGGCGCGCCCAAAACCTCCCATTGGAAAAATGGCCAAAAAACGGGTGGGCTATAGCGTTGGGGGGATTGGCTGGCCAACTTCGTCCCCCGGAATCGGAATGGGGCGAGACTTTGCGTGCGGCTTCCGCGTGCCAAAAATATTCCGCGGGCACAGCCGCGCCCAAAAATAACCCCCCGAAGGTCGGCGCGCCCAAACCCCCCAGCGGAAAAATGGCCAAAAAATGGGACGGCTATAGACTTGGGGGGAGGGGCTGGCCCACTTCGTCCGCCGGACTTGGAATGGGGCGAGACTTTGCGAGTGGCCTCCGCATGCCAAAAATAGGCCGCGGGCACAGCCGCTCCCAAAAATAACCCCCCGAAGGTCGGCGCGCCCAAACCCCCAGCGGAAAAATGGCCAAAAAACGGGTGGGCTATAGCCTTGGGGGGAGGGGCTGGCCAACTTCGTCCGCCGGACTCAGAATGGGGCGAGACTTTGCGAGCGTCCTCCGTGTGTGGAAAATAGGCCGCGGGCACTGCCGCTCCCAAAAATAACCGCCTGAAGGCCGGGGCGCCAAGTTCGTCCAGCGGAAAAATGGCCAAAAAACGGGTGGCCTATAGCCTTGTGGGGAGGGGCTGGCCAACTTCGTCCGCCGGACTCGGATTGGTGCGAGACTTTCCGAGCGGTTTCTGTGTGCCAAAAATAGGCCGCGGGCACAGCCGCTCCAAAAAATAACCTGCCCGAAGCCGGGGCGCCTAGTTCGTCCAGCGGAAAAATGGCCAAAAAATGGGTGGGCTATAGCCTTGGGGGGAGGGGCTGGCCGACTTCGTCCGCCGCACTCGGAATGGGGCGAGACTTTGCGAGCGGCCTCCGCATTCCAAAAATAGGCCGCGGGCACAGCCGCGCCCAAAAATAACACCCCGAAGGTCGTTGCGCCCATACCCCCCAGCGGAAAAATGGCCAAAAAACGGGTGGGCTATAGCCTTGGGGGGAGGAGCTGGCCAACTTCGTCCGCCGAACTCGTAATGGGGCGAGACTTTGCGAGCGGCCTCCGTGTGCCAATAATAGGCCACGGGCACAGCCGCGCCCAAAAATAACCACCCGAAGGCTGGGGCGCCAAGTTCGTCCAGCGGAAAAATGGCCAAAAAACGGGTGGGCTATAGCTTTGGGGGGAGGGGCTGGCCAACTTCGTCCGCCGGACTCGGAATGGGGCGAGACTTTGCGAGCGGCCTCCGCGTGCCAAAAATAGGCCACGGGCTCAGCCGCGCCCAAAAATAACCCCCCGAAGGTCGGCGCGCACAAACCCCCCAGCGGAAAAATGGCCAAAAAACGGGTGGGCTATAGCCTTGGGGGGAGGGGCTGGCCCACTTCGTCCGCCGGACTCGGAATGGGGCGATACTTTGCGAGCGGCCTCCGCATGCCAAAAATAGGCTGTGTGCATAGCCGCGTCCAAAAATAACCGCCCGAAGGCCGGGGCGCCAAGTTCGTCCAGCGGAAAAATGGCCAAAAAACGGGTGGGCGATTGCCTTGGGGGGAGGGGCTGGCCAACTTCGTCCGCCGGACTCGGAATGGGGCGATACTTTGGGAGCGGCTTCCGCGTGCCAAAAATAGGCCGCGGCCACAGCCGCGTCCAAAAATAACCCCCCGAAGGCCGGGTCGCCACGTTCGTCCAGCGGAAAAAGGGCCAAAAAATGGGTGGGCTATAGCCTTGCGGGGAGGGGCCGGCGAACTTCGTCCGCTGGACTCGGAATGGGGCGAGGATTTACGAGTGGCCTCCGTGAGCCAAAAATAGGCCGTAGGCACAGCCGCGCCTAAAAATAACCACCCGAAGGCCGGGGCACCAAGTTCGTCCAGCGGAAAAATGGCCAAAAAACGGGTGGGCTATAGCCTTGGGGGGAGGGGCTGGCCTACTTCGTCCGCCGGACTCGGAATGGGGCGAGACTTTGCGAGCGGCCTCCGCGTCCCAAAAATAGTCCACCGGCACAGCCGCATCCAAAAATAACCGCCCAAAGGTCGAGGCACCCAAACCCCCCAGCGGAAAAAGGCCACAAAAATTGGAGGGCTATAGCCTTGGGGGGTGGAGCTGGTCAAGTTCGTCCGCCGGACTCGGAATGGGGTGACACTTTGCGAGCGGCCTCCATGTGCCACAAATAAGCCACGGGCACAGCCGCGTCCAAAAATAAACGCCCGAAGGCCAGGTCGCAAAGTTGGTCCAGCGGAAAAAGGCCACAAAAACGGGTGGGCTATAGCCTTGGGGAGTGGGGCAGGACAAGTTCGTCCGCCGGACTCAGAATGGGGCGAGACTTTACGAGCGGCCTCCGTGTGCCAAAAATAGGCCGTGGGCACAGCCGCGCCCAAAAATAACTGCCCGAAGGCCGGGGCGCCAAGTTTCTACAGCGGAACAAGGCCACAAAAACGGGTGGGCTATATCCTTGGGGGGTGGGGCTGGCCAAGTTCGTCCGCCGGGCTCGGAATGGGGCGAGACTTTACGAGCGGCCTCCGTGTGCCAAAAAATAGGCCGCGGGCACAGCCGCGCCCAAAAATAACCGCCGAAGGCCGGGGCGCCAAGTTCGTCCAGCGGAAGAAGGCCACAAAAATGGGTGGGCTATAGCCTTGGGGGGTGGGGCTGGCCAAGTTCGTCCGCCGGACTCGGAATGGGACGAGACTTTGGAAGAGGCCTCCGTGTGAAACAAAATAGGCCGTGGACACTGTCGCATCCAAAAATAACGACCCAAAGGACGGGGCGCCAAGTTCGTCCAGCGGAAAAAGTCCACAAAAACGGGTGGGCTATACCCTTGGGGGGTGGGGCTGGCCAAGTTCGTCCGTCGGACTCGGAATGGGGTAAAACTTTGCGAGCAGCCTCCGTGTACCAAAAATAGGCCGCGGGCACAGCCGCGCTCAAAAATAACGGCCCAAAGGCCGGGGCGCCAACATTGTCTAGCAGAAAAAGGCCAAAAAAACGGGTTGGCTATAGCCTTGGGGGGTGGGGCTGGCCATGTTCGTCCGCCGGACTCGGAATGGGGCGAGACTTTGGAAGAGGCCTCCGTGTGAAACAAAATAGGCCGTGGGCACAGCCACGTGCAAAAATAACTGCCCGAAGGATGGGGCGCCATGTTCGTCCAGCTAAAAAAGGCCACAAAAACGGGTTGGCTAAAGCCTTGGGGGGTGGGACTGGCCAAGTTCGTCCGCCGGACTCGGAATGGGGCGAGACTTTACGAGCGGCCTCCGTGTGCCAAACATAGGCCGTGGGCACATCCTCGCCCAAAAATAACCGCCCGAAGACCGTGGCGCCAAGTTCGTCCAGCGGAAAAAGGCCACAAAAACGGGTGGGCTATAGCCTTGGGGGGTTGGGCTGGCCAAGTTCGTCCGCCGGACTCGGAATGGGGCGAGACTCTGCGAGCGGCTTCCGTGTGCCAAAAATAGGCTGTGGGCATAGCCGCGTCCAAAAATAACCGCCCAAAGGCAGGGGCGCCAAGTTCGTCCAGCGGAAAAAGGCCACAAAAACGGGTGGGCCATAGCCTTGCGAGGTGGGGCTGGCCATGTTCGTCCGCCGGACTCGGAATGGGGCGACACTTTGCGAGCGGCCTCTGTGTGCCAAACGTAGGCCGCGGGCACATCCGCGCCCAAAAATAACCGCCCGAAGACCGTAGCGCCAAGTTCGTCCAGCGGAAAAAGGCCACAAAAATGGGTGGGCTATAGCCTTGGGGGGTTGGGCTGGCCAAGTTCGTCTGCCGGACTCGGAATGGGGCGAGACTTTGCGAGCAGCCTCCGCGTACCAAACATAGACCGTGGGCACATCCTCGCCCAAAAATAACCGCCCGAAGACCGTGGCGCCAAGTTCGTCCAGCGGAAAAAGGCCACAAAAACGGGTGGGCTATAGCCTTGGGGGGTTGGGCTGGCCAAGTTCGTCCGCCGGACTTGGAATGGGGCGAGACTCTGCGAGCGGCTTCCGTGTGCCAAAAATAGGCTGCGGGCATAGCCGCGTCCAAAAATAACCGCCCGAAGGCAGGGGCGCCAAGTTCGTCCGGCCGAAAAAGGCCACAAAAACGGGTGGGCTATAGCCTTGGGGGGTGGGGCTGGCCATGTTCGTCCGCCGGACTCGGAATGGGGCGAGGATTTGCGAATGGCCTCCGAGTGCCAAACATAGGCCACGGGCACATCCGCGCCCAAAAATAACCGCCCGAAGGTCGGCGTGCCCAAACCCCCCAGCGGAAAAATGGCAAAAAAACGGGTGGGCTATAGCCTTGGGGGGAGGGGCTGGCCTACTTCGTCCACCGGACTCGGAATGGGGCGAGACTTTGCGAGCAGCCTCCGCGTGCCAAAAATAGGCCGTGGGAACAGCCGTGTCCAAAAATAACCACCCGAACGCTGGGGCGCCAAGTTCGTCCAGCGGAAAAATGGCCAAAAAACGGGTGGGCTATAGCCTTGGGGGGAGGGGCTGGACAACTTCGTCCGCCGGACTCGGAATGGGGCGAGACTTTGCGAGCGGCATCCGCGTGCCAAAAATATGCTGCGGGCACAGCCGCGCCCAAAAATAACTGCCCAAAGGCCGGGGCGCCAAGCTCATCCAGCGGAAAAATGGCCAAAAAACGGGTGGGCTATAGCCTTGGGGGGAGGGGCTGGCCTACTTCGTCCACCGGACTCGGAATGGGGTGAGACTTTGTGAACGGCCTCCATGTGCCAAAAATAGGCCACGGGCACAGCCGCTTCCAAAAATAACCCCCCGATGGGCGGCGCACCCAAACACCCCAGCGGAAAAATGGCCAAAAAACGGGTGGGCTATAGCCTTGGGTGGAGGGGCTGGCCAACTTTTTCCGCCGGACTAGGAATGGGGCGAGACTTTGCGAGCGGCCTCCGCGTGCCAAAAATAGGCCGCGGGCACAGCCGTACCAAAAAATAACTGCCCGAAGGCCGGAGCGCCAAGTTCGTCCAGCGGAAAAATGGCCAAAAAACGGGTGGGCTATAGCCTTGGGGGGAGGGGCTGGCCAACTTCGTCCGCCGGACTCGGAATGGGGCGAGACTTTACGAGCAGCCGCCGCATGCCAAAAATAGGCCGCGGGCACAGCTGCCCCCAAAAATAACCACCCGAAGGCCGGGGCGCCAAGTTCATCCAGCGGAAAAATGGCCAAAAAACGGGTGGGCTATAGCCTTGGGGGGAGGGGCTGGCCAACTTCGTCCACCGGACTCAGAATGAGGTGAGACTTTGCGAGTGGCCTCCGCGTACCAAAAATAGGCCGCGGGCACAGCCGCGACCTAAATGACACCCCGAAGGTCGGCGCACCCAAACCACCCAGCGGAAAAATGGCCAAAAAACGGGTGGGCTATAGCCTTGGGGGGAGGGGCTGGCCCACTTCGTCCGCCGGACTCGGAATGGGGCGAGACTTTGCGAGCGGCCTTCGCGTGCCAAAATAAGGACGCGAACACAGCCGCGCAAAAAAATAACCCGCCGAAGGTTGGGGCGCCATGTTTGTCCAGCGGAAAAATGGCCAAAAAACGGGTGGGCTATAGCCTTGGGGGGAGGGGCTTGCCAACTTTGTCCGCCGGACTCGGAATGGGGCGAGACTTTGCGAGCGGCCTCCGCGTGCCAAAAATAGGCCGCGGGAACAGCCGCGACCAAAAATAACTGCCCGAAGGCCGGGGCGCCAAGTTCGTCCGGCGGAAAAATGGCCAAAAAACGGGTGGGCTATAGCCTTGGGGGGAGGGGCTGGCCAATTTCGTCCGCCGGACTCGGAATGGGGCGAGACTTTACGAGCAGCCGCCGCATGCCAAAAATAGGCCGCGGGCACAGCTGCCCCCAAAAATAACCACCCGAAGGCCGGGGCGCCAAGTTCATCCAGCGGAAAAATGGCCAAAAAACGGGTGGGCTATAGCCTTGGGGGGAGGGGCTGGCCAACTTCGTCCACCGGACTCAGAATGAGGTGAGACTTTGCGAGTGGCCTCCGCGTACCAAAAATAGGCCGCGGGCACAGCCGCGCCCAAAAATAACCCCCCGAAGGTCGGCGCACCCAAACCACCCAGCGGAAAAATGGCCAAAAAACGGGTGGGCTATAGCCTTGGGGGGAGGGGCTGGCCCACTTCGTCCGCCGGACTCGGAATGGGGCGAGACTTTGCGAGCGGCCTTCGCGTGCCAAAATAAGGACGCGAACACAGCCGCGCAAAAAAATAACCCGCCGAAGGTTGGGGCGCCATGTTTGTCCAGCGGAAAAATGGCCAAAAAACGGGTGGGCTATAGCCTTGGGGGGAGGGGCTTGCCAACTTTGTCCGCCGGACTCGGAATGGGGCGAGACTTTGCGAGCGGCCTCCGCGTGCCAAAAATAGGCCGCGGGAACAGCCGCGACCAAAAATAACTGCCCGAAGGCCGGGGCGCCAAGTTCGTCCGGCGGAAAAATGGCCAAAAAACGGGTGGGCTATAGCCTTGGGGGGAGGGGCTGGCCAATTTCGTCCGCCGGACTCGGAATGGGGCGACACTTTGGGAGCGGCGTCCGCGTGCCAAAAATAGGCCGCGGGCACAGCTGCGCCCAAAAGTAACTGCCCGAAGGCCGGGGCGCCAAGTTCATCCAACGGAACAATGGCCAAAAAACGGGTGGGCTATAGCCTTTGGGGGAGGGGCTGGCCTACTTCGTCCGCCGGACTCGGAATGGGACGAGACTTTGCGAGCGGTCTCCGCGTGCCAAAAATAGGCCGCGGGCACAGCCGCGCCCAAAAATAACAGCCCGAAGGTCGGCGCACCCAAACTCCACAGCGGAAAAATGGCCAAAAAATGGGTGGGCTATAGCCTTGGGGGGAGGGGCTGGCCGACTTCGTCCGCCGGACTCAGAATGGGGCGAGACTTTACGAGCGGCCTCCACTTGCCAAAAATAGGCCGCGGGCATAGCCGCTTCCAAAAATAACCCCCCGATGGTCGGCGCACCCAAACACCCCAGCGGAAAAATGACCAAAAAACGGGTGGGCTATAGCCTTGGGTGGAGGGGCTGGCCAACTTCTTCCGCCGGACTCGGAATGGGCCAAGACTTTGCGAGCAGCCTCCGTGTGCCAAAAATAGGCCGCGGGCACAGCCGTACCCAAAAATATCTGCCCGAAGGCCGGGGCGCCAAGTTCGACCAGCGGAAAAATGGCCAAAAAACGGGTGGGCTATAGCCTTGGGGGGAGGGGCTGGCCAACTTCGTCCGCCGGACTCGGAATGGGGCGAGACTTTGCGAGCAGCCGCCGCATGCCAAAAATAGGCCGCAGGCACAGCCGCCCCCAAAAATAACCACCCGAAGGCCGGGGCGCCAAGTTCGTCCAGCGGAAAAATGGCCAAAAAACGGGTGGGCTATAGCCTTGGGGGGAGGGGCTGGCCAACTTCGTCCCCCGGACTCAGAATGAGGCGAGACTTTGCGAGCGGCCTCCGCGTGCCAAAAATAGGCCGCGGGAACAGCCGCGCCCAAAAATAACCCCCCGAAGGTCGGTGCACCCAAACCCCCCAGCGGAAAAATGGCCATAAAACGGGTGGGCTATAGCCTTGGGGGAAGGGGCTGGCCAACTTCGTCCGCCGGACTCGGAATGGGGCGAGACTTTGCGAGCGGCCGTCGCATGCCAAAAATAGGCCGCGGGCACAGCCGCGCCCAAAAATAACTGCCCGAAGGCCGGGGCGCCAAGTTCATCCAGCGGAAAAATGGCCAAAAAACGGGTGGGCTATAACCTTGGGGGGAGGGGCTGGCCAACTTCGTTCGCCGGACTCGGAATGGGGCGAGACTTTGCGAGCGGCCTCCGCGTGCCAAAAATATGCCGCGGGCACAGCCGCGCCCAAAAATAACCCCCCGAAGGTCGGCGCGCCCAAACCCCCCTGCGGAAAAATGGCAAAAAAACGGGTGGGCTATAGCCTTGGGGGGAGGGGCTGGCCAACTTCATCCGCTGGACTCGGAATGGGGCGAGACTTTGCGAGCAGCCTACGCATGCCAAAAATAGGCTGCGGGCACAGCCGCGCCCAAATATAACCGCCCGAAGGCCGGGGCGCCAAGTTCGTCCAGCGGAAAAATGGCCAAAAAATGGGTGGGCTATAGCCTCGGGGGGAGGGGCTGGCCAACTTCGTCCGCCGGACTCGGAATGGGGCGAGACTTTGCGAGCGGCCTCCGCGTGCTAAAAATAGGCTGCGGGCACAGCCGTGCCCAAAAATAACCGCCCGAAGGCCGGGGCGCCAAGTTCATCCAGCGGAAAAATGGCCAAAAAACGGGTGGGCTATAGCCTCGGGGGGAGGGGCTGGCCAACTTCGTCCGCCGGACTCGGAATGGGGCGAGACTTTGCGAGCAGCCTCCGCGTGCCAAAAATAGGCCGCGGGCACAGCCGCGCCCAAAAATAACCCCCCGAAGGTCGGCGCGCCCAAACCCCCCTGCGGAAAAATGGCAAAAAAACGGGTGGGCTATAGCCTTGGGGGGAGGGGCTGGCCAACTTCATCCGCTGGACTCGGAATGGGGCGAGACTTTGCGAGCAGCCTACGCATGCCAAAAATAGGCTGCGGGCACAGCCGTGCCCAAATATAACCGCCCGAAGGCCGGGGTGCCAAGTTCGTCCAGCGGAAAAATGGCCAAAAAATGGGTGGGCTATAGCCTCGGGGGGAGGGGCTGGCCAACTTCGTCCGCCGGTCTCGGAATGGGACGAGACTTTGCGAGCGGCCTCCGCTTGCGAAAAATAGACCGCGGTCACAGCCGTGCACAAAAATAACCCCCCGAAGGTCGTTGCGCCCAATACCCGCAGCGTAAAAATGGCCAAAAAACGGGTGGTCTATAACCTTGGGGGGAGGGGCTGGCCAACTTCGTCCGCCGGACTCGGAATGGGATGAGACTTTGCGAACGGGCTCTGCGTGCCAAAAATAGGCCGCGGGCACAGCCGCACCCAAAAATAACCCCCCGAAGGTCGGCGCGCCCAAACCCCCCTGCGGAAAAATGGCAAAAAAACGGGTGGGCTATAGCCTTGGGGGGAGGGGCTGGCCTACTTCGTCCGCCGGACTCAGAATGGGGTGAGACTTTGTGAGCGGCCTCCACGTGCCAAAAATAGGCCGCGGGCACAGCCGCTTCCAAAAATAACCCCCCGATGGTTGGCACACCCAAACCCCCCAGCGGAAAAATGGCCAAAAAATGGGTGGGCTATAGCCTTGGGGGGAGGGGCTGGCCAACTTCGTCCGCCGGACTCGGAATGGGGCGAGACTTTGCGAGCGGCCTCCGCGTGCTAAAAATAGGCTGCGGGCACAGCCGTGCCCAAAAATAACCGCCCGAAGGCCGGGGCGCCAAGTTCATCCAGCGGAAAAATGGCCAAAAAACGGGTGGGCTATAGACTTGGGGGGAGGGGCTGGCCCACTTCGTCCGCCGGACTCGGAATGGGGCGAGACTTTGCGAGCGGCCTCCGCATTCCAAAAATAGGCCGCGGGCAAAGCCGCATCCAAAAATACCCCCCCAAAGGTCGGCGCGCCCAAACCCCCCAGCGGAAAAATGGCCAAAAAACGGGTCGGCTATAGCCTTGGGGGGAGGGGCTGGCCAACTTCGTCCGCCGGACTCGGAATGGGGCGAGATTTTGCGAGCGGCCTCCGCGTGCCAAAAATAGGCCGCGGGCACAGCCGCGCCCAAAAATAACCCCCCAAAGGTCGGCGCGCTCAAACCCCCCAGCGGAAAAATGGCCAAAAAACGGGTCGGCTATAGCCTTGGGGGGAGGGGCTGGCCAACTTCGTCCGCCGGACTCGGAATGGGACGAGACTTTGCGAGCGGCCTCTGCATGCCAAAAATAGGCCGCGGGCACAGCCGCGCCCAAAAATAACCCCCCGAAGGTCGGCGCGCCCAAACTCCCCAGCGGAAAAATGGCCAAAAAACAGGTGGGCTATAGCTTTGGGGGGAGGGGCTGGCCAACTTCGTCCGCCGGACTCGGAATGGGGCGAGACTTTGCAGGCGGCCTCCGCATGCCAAAAATAGGCCGCGGGCACAGCCGTACCCAAAAATAACCGCCCGAAGGCCGGGGCGCCAAGTTCGTCCTGCGGAAAAATGGCCAAAAAACGGGTGGGCTATAGCCTTGGGGGGAGGGGCTGGCCAACTTCGTGCGCCGGACTCGGAATGGGGCGAGACTTTGCGAGCGGCCTCCGCGTGCCAAAAATAGGCCGCGGGCACAGCCGCGCCCAAAAATAACCCCCCGAGGGTCGGCGCAACGAAACCCCCCAGCGGAAAAATGGCCAAAAAACGGGTGGGCTATAGCCTTGGGGGGAGGGGCTGGACAACTTCGTCCGCCGGACTCGGAATGGGACGAGACTTTACGAGCGGCATCCACGTGCCAAAAATAGGCTACAGGCACAGCCGCGCCCAAAAATTACTGCCCGAAGGCCGGGGCGCCAAGCTCATCCAGCGGAAAAGTGGCCAAAAAACGGGTGGGCTATCGCCTTGGGGGGAGGGGCTGGCCAACTTCGTCCGCCGGACTCGGAATGGGGCGAGACTTTGCGAGCGGCCTCCGCGTGCCAAAAATAGGCCGCGGGAACAGCCGCACCCAAAAATAACTACCCGAAGGCCGCGGCGCCAAGTTCGTCCGGCGGAAAAATGGCCAAAAAACGGGTGGGCTATAGCCTTGGGGGGAGGGGCTGGCCAATTTCGTCCGCCGGACTCGGAATGGGGCGACACTTTGGGAGCGGTGTCCGCGTGCCAAAAATAGGCCGCGGGCACAGCTGCACCCAAAACTAACTGCCCGAAGGCCGGGGCGCCAAGTTCGTCCAGCGGAACAATGGCCAAAAAACGGGTGGGCTATAGCCTTTGGGGGAGGGGCTGGCCAACTTCGTCCGCCGGACTCGGAATGGGACGAGACTTTGCGAGCGGCCTCCGCGTGCCAAAAATAGGCCGCGGGCACAGCCGCGCCCAAAAATAACTGCCCGAAGGTCGGCGCACCCAAACTTCACAGCGGAAAAATGGCCAAAAAATGGGTGGGCTATAGCCTTGGGGGGAGGGGCTGGCCAACTTCGTCCGCCGGACTCGGAATGGGGCGAGACTTTACGAGCGGTCTCCGCTTGCCAAAAATAGGCCGCGGGCACAGCCACGCCCAAAAATACCCCCCGAAGGTCGGCGCGCCCAAACCCCCCAGCGGAAAAATGGCGAAAAAACGGGTGGGCTATAGCCTTGGGGGGAGGGGCTGGCCAACTTCGTCCGCCGGACTCGGAATGGGGTGAGACTTTGCGAGCGGCCTCCGCGTGCCAAAAATAGGCTGCGGACACAGCCGCGCCCAAAAATAACCGCCCGAAGGCCGGGGCGCCAAGTTCGTCCAGCGGAAAAATGGCCAACAAACGGTTGGGCTATAGCCTTGGGGGGAGGGGCTGGCCAACTTCGTCCGCCGGACTCGGAATGGGGCGAGACTTTGCGAGTGGCCTCTGCATTCCAAAAATAGGCAGCGGGCACAGCCGCGCCCAAAAATAACCCCCCAAAGGTCGGCGCGCCCAAACCCCCCAGCGGAAAAATGGCCAAAAAACGGGTCGGCTATAGCCTTGGGGGGAGGGGCTGGCCAACTTCGTCCGCCGGACTCGGAATGGGGCGAGACTTTGCGAGCGGCCTCCGCGTGCCAAAAATAGGCCGCGGACACAGCTGCGCCCAAAAATAGCCGCCCGAAGGCCGGGGCGCCATGTTCGTCCAGCGGAAAAATGGCCAAAAAACGGGTGGGTTATAGCCTTGGGGGGTGGGGCTGGCCAACTTCGTCCGCGGGACTCGGAATGGGGCGAGACTTTGCGAACGGCCTCCGCGTACCAAAAATAGGCTGCGGGCACAGCCGCGCCCAAATATAACCGCCCGAAGGCCGGGGCGCCAAGTTCGTCCAGCGGAAAAATGGCCAAAAAATGGGTGGGCTATAGCCTTGGGGGGAGGGGCTGGCCAACTTCGTCCGCTGGACTCGGAATGGGGCGAGACTTTGCGAGTGGCCTACGCATGCCAAAAATAGGCTGCGGACACAGCCGCGCCCAAATATAACCGCTCGAAGGCCGGGGCGCCAAGTTCGTCCAGCGGAAAAATGGCCAAAAAATGGGTGGGCTATAGCCTTGGGGGGAGGGGCTGGCCAACTTCGTCCGCCGGTCTCGGAATGGGACGAGACTTTGCGAGCGGCCTCCGCTTGCGAAAAATAGACCGCGGGCACAGCCGTGCACAAAAATAACCCCCCGAAGGTCGTTGCGCCCAAAACCCGCAGCGTAAAAATGGCCAAAAAACGGGTGGGCTATAACCTTGGGGGGAGGGGCTGGCCAACTTCGTCCGCCGGACTCGGAATGGGATGAGACTTTGTGAACGGGCTCTGCGTGCCAAAAATAGGCCACGGGCACAGCCGTGCCCAAAAATAACCTCCCGAAGGATGGCGTACCCATACCCCCCAGCGGAAAAATGGCCAAAAAACGGGTGGGCTATAGCCTTGGGGGGAGGGGCTGGCCAACTTCATCCGCCGGACTCGGAATGGGGCGAGACTTTACGAGCGGCACACGCGTGTGAAAAATAGGCCGCGGTTACAGCTTCGCCCAAAAATAACCGTCCGAAGGCCGGGGCGCCAAGTTCGTCCAGCGGAAAAATGGCCAAAAAACGGGTGGGCTATAGCTTTGGGGGGAGGGGCTGGCCAACTTCGTCCGCCGGACTCGGAATGGGGCGAGACTTTGCGAGCGGCCTCCAAGTGCCAAAAATAGGCCGCGGGCACAGCCGCGCCCAAAATTAACCGCCCGAAGGCCGGGGCGCCAAGATCGTCCAGCGGAAAAATGGCCAAAAAACGGGTGGGCTATAGCCTTGGGGGGAGGGGCTGGCCAACTTCGTCCGCCGGACTCGGAATGGGGCGAGACTTTGCGAACGGCCTCCACGTGCAAAAAATAGGCCGCGGCCACAGCCGCGCCCAAAAATAACTGCCGAAGACCGGGGCGCCAAGCTCGTCCAGCGGAAAAATGGCCAAAAAACGGGTGGGCTATAGCCTTGGGGGGAGGGGCCAGCCCACCACGTCCGCCGGGCTCGGTATGGGGTGAGACTTTGTGAGCTGCCTCTGCGTGCCAAAAATAGGCCACGGGCACAGCCTCGCCCAAAAATAACTGCCCGAAGGTCGGCGCGCCCAAACCCCCCAGCGGAAAAATGGCCAAAAAACGGGTGGGCTATATCCTTGGGGGCAGGGGCTGGCCGACTTCGTCCGCCAGACTCGGAATGGGACGAGACTTTGCGAACGGCCTCCGCGTGCCAAAAATAGGCCACGGGCACAGCCGCGCCCAAAAATAACTGCCCGAAGGCCGGGGCGCGAAGCTCGTCCAGCGGAAAAATGGCCAAAAAATGGGTGGGCTATAGCCTTGGGGGTAGGGGCTGGCCGACTGCGTCCGCCGGACTCGGAATGGGGCGAGACTTTGCGAGCATCCTCCGCGTGCCAAAAATAGGCCGTGGGCACAGCCAAGCCAACTTCGTCCGCCGGGCTCGGAATGGGGCGAGACTTTGCGAGCGGCCTCCGCGTGCCAAAAATAGGCTGCGGGCACAGCCGCGCCGAAAAATAACCGCCTAAAGGCCGGGGCGCCAAGTTCGTCCAGCGGAAAACTGGCCAAAAAACGGGTGGGCTATAGCCTTGGGGGGAGGGGCTGGCCAACTGCGTCCGCCGGACTCGGAATGGGGCGAGACTTTGCGAGCAGCCTCCGCGTGCCAAAAATAGGACGTGGGCACAGCCGCGCCCAAAAATAACCGACCGATGGCCGGGGCGCCAAGTTCGTCCAGCGGAAAAATGGCGAAAAAACGGGTGGGCTATAGCCTTGGGGGAAGGGGCTGGCCCACTTCGTCCGCCAGGCTCGGAATGGGGCGAGACTTTGCGAGCAGCCTCCGCGTGCCAAAAATAGGCCCCGGGCACAGCCGCGCCCAAAAATAACTGCCCGAAGGCCGGGGCGCGAAGCTCGTCCAGCGGAAAAATGGCCAAAAAATGGGTGGGCTATAGCCTTGGGGGTAGGGGCTGGCCGACTGCGTCCGCCGGACTCGGAATTGGGCGAGACTTTGCGAGCATCCTCCGCGTGCCAAAAATAGGCCGTGGGCACAGCCAAGCCAACTTCGTCCGCCGGGCTCGGAATGGGGTGAGACTTTGCGAGCGGCCTCCGCGTGCCAAAAATAGGCTGCGGGCACAGCCGCGCCGAAAAATAACCGCCTGAAGGCCGGGGCGCCAAGTTCGTCCAGCGGAAAAATGGCCAAAAAACGGGTGGGCTATAGCCTTGGGGGGAGGGGCTGGCCAACTGCGTCCGCCGGACTCTGAATGGGGCGAGACTTTGCGAGCAGCCTCCGCGTGCCAAAAATAGGACGTGGGCACAGCCGCGCCCAAAAATAACCGACCGATGGCCGGGGCGCCAAGTTCGTCCAGCGGAAAAATGGCGAAAAAACGGGTGGGCTATAGCCTTGGGGGAAGGGGCTGGCCCACTTCGTCCGCCGGGCTCGGAATGGGGCGAGACTTTGCGAGCGGCCTCCGCGTGCCAAAAATAGGCTGCGGGCACAGCCGCGCCCAAATATAACCGCCCGAAGGCCGGGGCGGCAAGTTCGTCCAGCGGAAAAATGGCCAAAAAACGGGTGGGCTATAGCCTTGGGGGGAGGGGCTGGCCAACTTCGTCCGCCGGACTCGGAATGGGGCGAGACTTTGCGAGCAGCCTCCGCGTGCCAAAAATAGGTCGCGGTACAGCCTTGCCCAAAAATAACCGACCGATGGCCGGGGCGCCAAGTTCGTCCAGCGGAAAAATGGCGAAAAAACGGGTGGGCTATAGCCTTGGGGGGAGGGGCTGGCCAACTTCGTCCGCCGGACTCGGAATGGGGCGAGACTTTGCGAGCGGCCTCCGCGTGCCAAAAATAGGCCTCGGGCACAGCCGCGCCCAAAAATAACCGCCCGAAGGCCGGGGCGCCAAGTTCGTCCAGCTGAAAAATGGCCAAAAAATGGGTTGGCTATAGCCTTGGGGGGAGGGGCTGGCCAACTTCGTCCGCCGGACTCGGAATGGGGCGAGACTTTGCGAGCAGCCTCTGCATGCCAAAAATAGGCCGCGGGTACAGCCGCACCCAAAAATAACCGACCGATGGCCGGGGCGCCAAGTTCGTCCAGCGGAAAAATGGCGAAAAAACGGGTGGGCTATAGCCTTGGGGGGAGGGGCTGGCCCACTCTGTCCGCCGGACTCGGAATGGGGCGAGACTTTGTGAGCAGCCTCCGCGTACCAAAAATAGGCTGTGGGTACAGCCGCGCCCAAATATAACCGCCCGAAGGCCGGGGCGGCAAGTTCGTCCAGCAGAAAAATATCCAAAAAACGGGTGGGCTATTGCCTTGGGGGGAGAGGCTGGCCCACTTCGTCCGCCGGACTCGGAATGGGGCGAGACTTTGCGAGCGGCCTCCGCGTACCAAAAATAGGCTGTGGGCACAGCTGCGCCCAAATATAACCGCCCGAAGGCCGGGACGGCAAGTTCGTACAGCGGAAAAATGGCCAAAAAACGGGTGGGCTATAGCCTTGGGGGGAGGGACTGGCCCACTTCGTCCGCCGGACTCGGAATGGGGTGAGACTTTGCGAGCGGCCTCCGCGTACCAAAAATAGGCTGTGGGCACAGCCGCGCCCAAAAATAACCGCCCGATGGCCGGGGCGCCAAGTTCGTCCAGCGGAAAAATGGCCAAAAAACGGGTGGGCTATAGCCTTGGGGGGAGGGGCTGGCCAACTTCGTCCGCCGGACTCGGAATGGGGCCAGACTTTGCGAGCGGCCTCCGCGTGCCAATAATAGGCTGCGGGCACAGCGGCGCCCAAAAATAGCTGCCCGAAGGCTGGGGCGCCAAGTTCGTCCAGCGGAAAAATGGCGAAAAAACGGGTGGGCTATAGCCTTGGGGGGTGGGGCTGGCCAACTTCGTCCGCGGGACTCGGAATGGGGCGAGACTTTACGAACGGCCTCCGCGTGCCAAAAATAGGCCACGGGCACAGCCGCACCCAAAAATAACCACCCGAAAGTCGGCGCGCCCAAACCCCCCAGCGGAAAAATGGCCAAAAAACGGGTGGGCTATAGCCTTGGGGGGAGGGGCTGGCCAACTTCGTCCGCCGGACTCGGAATGGGGTGAGACTTTGTGAGCGGCCTACGCGTGCAAAAAATAGGCTACGGGCACAGCCGCGCCCAAATATAACCGCCCGAAGGCCGGGGCGCCAAGTTCGTCCAGCGGAAAAATGGCCAAAAAATGGGTGGGCTATAGCCTTGGGGGGAGGGGCTGGCCAACTTCGTCCGCCGGTCTCGGAATGGGACGAGACTTTGCGAGCGGCCTCCGCGTGCAAAAAATAGGCCGCGGGCCCAGCCGTGGCCAAAAATAACCCCCCGAAGGACGGCGTGCCCAAACCCACCAGCGGAAAAATGGCCAAAAAACGGGTGGGCTATAGCCTTGGGGGGAGGGGCTGGCCAACTTCGTCCGCCGGACTCGGAATGGGGCGAGACTTTGTGAGCTACATACGCGTGTGAAAAATTTGCCGCGGTTGCAGCTTCGCCCAAAAATAACCGTCCGAAGGCCGGTGCGTCAAGTTCGTCCAGCGGAAAAATGGCCAAAAAACGGGTGGGCTATAGCCTTGGGGGGAGGGGCTGGCCAACTTCGTCCGCCGGACTCGGAATGGGGCGAGACTTTGCGAGCGGCCTCCGCGTGTCAAAAACAGGCCGTGCGCACAGCCGCGCCCAAAAATAACCGACCGAAGGCCAGGGCGCCAAGTTCGTCCAGCGGAAAAAGGCCACAAAAACGGGTGGGCTATAACCTTGGGGGGAGGGGCTGGCCAACTTCGTCCGCCGGACTCGGAATGGGGCGAGACTTTGCGAGCGGCACACGCGTGCGAAAAATAGGCCGCGGGCACAGCTTCGCCCAAAAATAAACGCCCGAAGGCCGGGGCGCCATGTTCGTCCAGCGGAAAAATGGCCAAAAAACGGGTGGGCTATAGCCTTGGGGGGAGGGGCTGGCCAACATCGTCCGCCGGACTCGGAATGGTGTGAGACTTTGCGAGGAGCCTCCGTGTGCCAAAAATAGGCCGCGGGCACAGGCTCTCCTAAAAATAACCGTCCGAAGGCCGGAGCGCCAAGTTCGTCCAGCGGAAAAAGGCCACAAAAACGGGTGGGCTATAGCCTTGGGGGGTGGGGCTGGCCAACTTCGTCCGCCGGACTCGGAATGGCGCGAGACTTTGCAAGGCACCTCCGTGTGCTAAAAATGGGCCGTGGACACAGCCGCGCGCAAAAATAACCGTCCAAAGGCCGGGGCGCCAAGTTCGTCCAGCGGAAAAAGGCCACAAAAACGGGTGGGCTATAGCCATGGGGGGTGGGGCTGGCCAACTTCGTCCGCCGGACTCGGAATGGCGCGAAACTTTGCGAGGCACCTCCGTGTACAAAAAATAGGCCGCGGGCACAGCCGCACCCAAAAATACCCGCCCGAAGGCCGGGGCGCCAAGTTCGTCCAGCGGAAAAAGGCCACAAAAACGGGTGGGCTATGGCCTTGGGGGGTGGGGCTGGCCCACTACGTCCGCCGGACTAGGAATGGCGTGAGACTTTGCGAGGCACCTCCGAGTGCGAAAAATAGATCGCGGGCACAGCCGCGCTCAAAAATACCCGCCCGAAGGCTGGTGCGCCAAGTTCGTCCTGCAGAAAAAGGCCACAAAAACGGGTGGGCTATAGCCTTGGGCGGTGGGGCTGGCCAACCTCGGCCGCCGGACTCGGAACGGTGCGAGACCTTGCAAGGTGCCTCCGTGTGCCACAAATAGGCCACAGGCACAGCCGCACCCAAAAAATACCCGCCCGAAGGCCGGGGCGCCAAGTTCGTCCAGCGGAAAAAGGCCACAAAAACGGGGGGCTATAGCCTTGGGGGGTGGGGCTGGCCGACTTCGTCCGCCGGACTCGGAATGGTGCGAAAATTTGCGAGGGGCTTCCATTTGCAGAAAATAGGTCGCGGGCACAGCTGCGCCCAAAAATAACCGCCCGAAGACCGGGGCGCCAAGTTCGTCTGGGCTATAGCCTTGGGGGGTGGGGCTGGCCCACTTCGTCCGCCGGACTCGGAATGGCGCGAGACTTTGCGAGGGGCCTCCGTGTGCCAAAAATAGGCCGCGGGCACAGCCGTGCCCAAAAATAACCGCCCGAAGGCCGGGGTGCCAAGTTCGTCCAGCGGAAAAAGGCCACAAAAACGGGTGGGCTATAGCCTTGGGGAGTGGCGCTGGCCAACTTCGTCCGCCGGACTCGGAATGGCGCGAGACTTTGCGAGGGGCCACCGTGTGCCAAAAATAGATCGTGGGCACAGCCGCGACCAAAAATACCCGCCCGAAGGCCGTGGCGCCAAGTTCGTCCAACGGAAAAAGGCCACAAAAACGGGTGGCCTATAGCCTTGGGGGATGGGGCTGGCCGACTTCGTCCGCCGGACTCGGAATGGCGCAAGACTTTCCGAGGTGCCTCCGTGTGCCAAAAATAGGTCGGGGGCACAGCCACGCCCAAAAATAACCGCCCGAAGGCCGGGGCGCCAAGTTCGTCCAGCGGAAAAAGGCCACAAAAACGGGCGGGCTATAGCCTTGGGGGGTGGGGCTGGCCGACTTCGTCCGCCGGACTCGGAATGGCGCGAAAATTTGCGAGGGGCTTCCGTGTGCAGAAAATAGGTCGCGGGCACAGCTGCGCACAAAAATAACCGCCCGAAGACCGGGGCGCCAAGTTCGTCTGGGCTATAGCCTTGGGGGGTGGGGCTGGCCCACTTCGTCCGCCGGACTCGGAATGGCGCGAGACTTTGCGAGGGGCCTCAGTGTGCCAAAAATAGGCCGCGGGCACAGCCGCTCCCAAAAATAACCGCCCGAAGGCCGGGGCGCCAAGTTCGTCTAGCGGAAAAAGGACACAAAAACGGGTGGGCTATAGCCTTGGGGGGTGGAGCTGGCCCACTTCGTCCGCCGGACTCGGAATGGCGCGAGACTTTGCGAGGGGCCTCCATAGGACAAAAATAGGCCGCGGACACAGCCGCGCCCAAAAATAACCGCCCGAAGGCCGGGGCGCCAAGTTCGTCCAGCGGAAAAAGGCCACAAAAACGGGTGGGCTATAGCCTTGGGGAGTGGCGCTGGCCAACTTCGTCCGCCGGACTCGGAATGGCGCGAGACTTTGCGAGGGGCCACCGTGTGCCAAAAATAGATCGTGGGCACAGCCGCGCCCAAAAATACCCGCCCGAAGGCCGTGGCGCCAAGTTCGTCCAGCGGAAAAAGGCCACAAAAACGGGTGGCCTATAGCCTTGGGGGATGGGGCTGGCCGACTTCGTCCGCCGGACTCGGAATGGCGCGAGACTTTCCGAGGCACCTCCGTGTGCCAAAAATAGGCCGTGGGCACAGCCGCTCCCAAAAATACCCCCCCGAAGGCCGGGGCGCCAAGTTTGTCCAGCGGAAAAAGGCCACAAAAACGGGTGGGCTATAGCCTTGGGGGGTGGGGCTGGCCAACTTCATCCGCCGGACTCGGAATGGTGCGAGAATTTGCGAGGCACCTCCGTGTGCCAAAAATACATCGCGGGCACAGCCGTGTCCAAAAATAACCGCCCGAAGGCCGGGGCGCCAAGTTCGTCCAGCGGAAAAAGAACACAAAAACGGGTGGGCTATACCTTGGGGGGTGGGGCTGAACAACTTCGTCCGCCGGACTCGGAATGACGCGAGACTTTACGAGGCCCCTCCATGTGCAAAAATAGGCCGCGGACACAGCCGCGCCCAAAAATACCTGCCCGAAGGCCCGGGCGCCATGTTCGTCCAGCGGAAAAAGGCCACAAAAATGGGTGGGCTATACCTTGGGGGGTCGGGCTGAACAACTTCGTCCGCCGGACTCGGAATGGCGCGAGACTTTGCGAGGAGCCTCCGTGTGCCAAAAATAGGCCGCGGTCACAGCCGCGCCCAAAAACACCCACCTGAAGGCCGGCGCGCCATGTTTGTCCAGCGGAAAAAGGCCACAAAAACGGGTGGGCTATAGCCTTCGGGGGTGGGGCAAGCCAACTTCGTCCGCCGGACTCGGAATGGCGCGAGACTTTGCGAGGCACCTGCGTGTGCCAAAAATAGGCCACGGGCACAGCCGTGCCAAAAAATACCCGCCTGAAGGCCGGGACGCCAAGTTCGTCCAGCGGAAAAAGGCCACAAAAACGGGTGGGCTATAGCCTTGGGGGGTGGGACTGGCCAACTTCGTCCGCCGGACGCGGAATGGCATGAGACTTTGCGAGGTGCCTCCCTGTGCATATAATAGGCCGTGGGCACAGTCCCGCCCAAAAATACCTGCCCGAAGGCCGGGGCGCCAAGTTCGTCCAGCGGAAAAAGGCCACAAAAACGGGTGGGCTATGGCCTTGGGGGGTGGGGCTGGCCGACTACGTCCGCCGGACTAGGAATGGCGTGAGACTTTGCGAGGCACCTCCGAGTGCGAAAAATAGGCCGCGGGCTCATCCGCGCTCAAGAATACCCGCCCGAAGGCCGGTGCGCCAAGTTCTACCAGCGGAAAAAGGCCACAAAAACGGGTGGGCTAAAGCCTTGGGGGGTGGGGCTGGCCAACTTCGTCCGCCAGACTCGGAATGGCGCGAGAATTTGCGAGGCACCTCCGAGTGCGAAAAATAGGCCGCGGGCACAGCCGCGCTCAAAAATACCCGCCCGAAGGCTGGTGCGCCAAGTTCGTCTTGCAGAAAAAGGCCACAAAAACGGGTGGGCTATAGCCTTGGGCGGTGGGGCTGGCCAACCTCGTCCGCCGGACGCGGAATGGCGTGAGACTTTGCGAGGCGCCTCCGTGTGCCAATAATAGGCCGTGGGCACAGTCGCGCCCAAAAATACCTGCCTGAAGGCCGGGGCGCCAAGTTCGTCCAGCGGAAAAAGGCCACAAAAACGGGTGGGCTATGGCCTTGGGGGGTGGGGCTGGCCAACTACGTCTGCCGGACTAGGAATGGCGGAGACTTTGCGAGGCACCTCCGAGTGCGAAAAATAGGCCGCGGGCTCATCCGCGCTCAAGAATACCCGCCCGAAGGCCGGTGCGCCAAGTTCTACAAGCGGATAAAGGCCACAAAAACGGGTGGGCTAAAGCCTTGGGGGGTGGGGCTGGCCCACTTCGTCCGCTAGACTCGGAATGGTGCGAGACTTTGCGAGGCCCCTCCATGTGCCAAAAATAGGCCGCGGGCACAGCCGCGCCCAAAAATACCTGCCCGAAGGCCCGGGCGCCATGTTCGTCCAGCGGAAAAAGGCCACAAAAACGGGTGGCCTATAGCCTTGGGGGATGGGGCTGGCCGACTTCGTCCGCCGGACTCGGAATGGCCCGAGACTTTCCGAGGCACCTCCGTGTGCCAAAAATAGGCCACGGACACTGCCGCACCCAAAAATAACCGCCCGAAGGCGGGGGCGCCATGTTCGTCCATCGGAAAAAGGCCACAAAAACGGGTGGGCTATACCTTGGGGGGTGGGGCTGGCCAACTTCGTCCGCCTGACTCCGAAAGGCGCGAGACTTTGCGATGCACCTCCGTGTGCCAAAAATAGGCCGTGGGCACAGCCGCTCCCAAAAATACCCCCCCGAAGGCCGGGGCGCCAAATTTGTCCAGCGGAAAAAGGCCACAAAAACGGGTGGGCTATAGCCTTGGGGGGTGGGGCTGGCCAACTTCATCCGCCGGACTCGGAATGGCGCGAGAATTTGCGAGGCACCTCTGTGTCCCAAAAATACATCGCGGGCACAGCCGCGTCCAAAAATACCCGCCCGAAGGCCGGGGCGCCAAGTTCGTCCAGCGGAAAAAGAACACAAAAACGGGTGGGCTATACCTTGGGGGGTGGGACTGAACAACTTCGTCCGCCGGACTCGGAATGACGCGAGACTTTGCGAGGCCCCTCCATGTGCCAAAAATAGGCCGCGGGCACAGCCGCGCCCAAAAATACCTGCCCGAAGGCCCGGGCGCCATGTTCGTCCAGCGGAAAAAGGCCACAAAAATGGGTGGGCTATACCTTGGGGGGTCGGGCTGAACAACTTCGTCCGCCGGACTCGGAATGGCGCGAGACTTTGCGAGGAGCCTCCGTGTGCCAAAAATAGGCCGCGGTCACAGCCGCGCCCAAAAATACCCGCCTGAAGGCCGGGGCGCCATGTTTGTCCAGCGGAAAAAGGCCACAAAAACGGGTGGGCTATAGCCTTCGGGGGTGGGGCAGGCCAACTTCGTCCGCCGGACTCGGAATGGCGTGAGACTTTGCGAGGCACCTCCGTGTGCCAAAAATAGGCCACGGGCACAGCCGCGCCAAAAAATACCCGCCCGAAGGCCGGGGCGCCAAGTTCGTCCAGCGGAAAAAGGCCACAAAAACGGGTGGGCTATAGCCTTGGGGGGTGGGACTGGCCAACTTCGTCCGCCGGACGCGGAATGGCGTGATACTTTGCGAGGCGCCTGCCTGTGCCAATAATAGGCCGTGGGCACAGTCGCGCCCAAAAATACCTGCCCGAAGGCCGGGGCGCCAAGTTCGTCCAGCGGAAAAAGGCCACAAAAACGGGTGGGCTATGGCCTTGGGGGGTGGGGCTGGCCAACTACGTCTGCCGGACTAGGAATGGCGTGAGACTTTGCGAGGCACCTCCGAGTGCGAAAAATAGGCCGCGGGCTCATCCGCGCTCAAGAATACCCGCCCGAAGGCCGGTGCGCCAAGTTCTACCAGCGGAAAAAGGCCACAAAAACGGGTGGGCTAAAGCCTTGGGGGGTGGGGCTGGCCTACTTCGTCCGCCAGACTCGGAATGGCGCGAGACTTTGCGAGGCACCTCCAAGTGCGAAAAATAGGCCGCGGGCACAGCCGCGCTCAAAAACACCCGCCCGAAGGCTGGTGCGCCAAGTTCGTCCTGCAGAAAAAGGCCACAAAAACGGGTGGGCTATAGCCTTGGGCGGTGGGGCTGGCCAACCTCGTCCGCCGGACGCGGAATGGCGTGAGACTTTGCGAGGCACCTCCCTGTGCCAATAATAGGCCGTGGGCACAGTCGCACCCAAAAATACCTGCCCGAAGGCCGGGGCGCCAAGTTCGTCCAGCGGAAAAAGGCCACAAAAACGGGTGGGCTATGGCCTTGGGGGGTGGGGCTGGCCAACTACGTCCGCCGGACTAGGAATGGCGTGAGACTTTGCGAGGCACCTCCGAGTGCGAAAAATAGGCCGTGGGCTCGTCCGCGCTCAAGAATACCCGCCCGAAGGCCGGTGCGCCAAGTTCTACCAGCGGAAAAAGGCCACAAAAACGGGCGGGCTATAGCCTTGGGGGGTGGGGCTGGCCGACTTCGTCCGCCGGACTCGGAATGGCGCGAAAATTTGCGAGGTGCTTCCATGTGCAGAAAATAGGTCGCGGGCACAGCTGCGCCAAAAAATAACCGCCCGAAGACCGGGTCGCCAAGTTCGTCTGGGCTATAGCCTTGGGGGGTGGGGCTGGCCCACTTCGTCCGCCGGTCTCGGAATGGCGCGAGACTTTGCGAGGGGCCTCCGTGTGCCAAAAGTAGGCCGCGGGCACAGCCGCGCCCAAAAATAACCACCCGAAGGCCGGGGCGCCAAGTTCGTCTAGCGGAAAAAGGCCACAAAAACGGGTGGGCTATAGCCTTGGGGGGTGGAGCTGGCCCACTTCGTCCGCCGGACTCGGAATGGCGCGAGACTTTACGAGGGGCCTCCGTACGACAAAAATAGGCCGCGGGCACAGCCGCGCCCAAAAATAACCGCACGAAGGCCGGGGCGCCAAGTTCGTCCAGCGGAAAAAGTCCACAAAAACGGGTGGGCTATAGCCTTGGGGAGTGGCGTTGGCCAACTTCGTCCCCCGGACTCGGAATGGCGCGAGACTTTGCGAGGGGCCACCGTGTGCCAAAAATAGATAGTGGGCACAGCCGCGCCCAAAAATACCCGCCCGAAGGCCGCGGCGCCAAGTTCGTCCAGTGGAAAAAGGCCACAAAAACGGGTGGCCTATAGCCTTGGGGGATGGGGCTGGCCGACTTCGTCCGCCGGACTCGGAATGGCGCAAGACTTTCCGAGGTGCCTCCGTGTGCCAAAAATAGGCCGGGGGCACAGCCACGCCCAAAAATAACCGCCCGAAGGCCGGGGTGCCAAGTTCGTCCAGCGGAAAAAGGCCACAAAAACGGGTGGGCTATAGCCTTGGGGGGTGGGGCTGGCCCACTTCGTCCGCCGGACTCGGAATGGCGCGAGACTTTCCGAGGGGCCTCCGTGTGCCAAAAATAGGCCGCGGACACTGCCGCACCCAAAAATAACCGCCCGAAGGCCGGGGCGCCATGTTCGTCCAGCGGAAAAAGGCCACAAAAACGGGTGGGCTATAGCCTTGGGGGGTGGGGCTGAACAACTTCGTCCGCCGGACTCCGAAAGGTACGAGACTTTGCGACGCACCTCCGTGTGCCAAAAATAGGCCGTGGGCACAGCTGTTCCCAAAAATACCCCCCCGAAGGCCGGCGCGCCAAGTTTGTCCAGCGGAAAAAGGCCACAAAAACGGGTGGGCTATAGCCTTGGGGGGTGGGGCTGGCCAACTTCATCCGCCGGACTCGGAATGGCGCGAGAATTTGCGAGGGGCCTCCGTGTGCCAAATATAGGCCGCGAACACTGCCGCACCCAAAAATAACCGCCCGAAGGCCGGGGCGCCATGTTCGTCCAGCGGAAAAAGGCCACAAAAACGGGTGGGCTATACCTTGGGGGGTGGGGCTGGCCAACTTCGTCCGCCGGACTCCGAAAGGTACGAGACTTTGCGACGCACCTCCATGTGCCAAAAATAGGCCGTGGGCACAGCTGTTCCCAAAAATACCCCCCCGAAGGCCGGCGCGCCAAGTTTGTCCAGCGGAAAAAGGCCACAAAAACGGGTGGGCTATAGCCTTGGGGGGTGGGGCTGGCCAACTTCATCCGCCGGACTCGGAATGGCGCGAGAATTTGCGAGGCGCCTCCGTGTGCCAAAAATACACCGTGGGCACAGCTGCGTCCAAAAATACCCGCCCGAAGGCCGGGGCGCCAAGTTCGTCCAGCGGAAAAAGATCACAAAAACGGGTGGGCTATACCTTGGGGGTTCGGGCTGAACAACTTCGTCCGCCGGACTCGGAATGGCGCGAGACTTTGCGAGGAGCCTCCGTGTTCCAAAAATAGGCCGCGGTCACAGCCGTGCCCAAAAATACCCGCCTGAAGGCCGGGGCGCCATGTTTGTCCAGCGGAAAAAGGCCACAAAAACGGGTGGGCTATAGCCTTCGGGGGTGGGGCTGGCCAACTTCGTCCGCCGGACTCGGAATGGCGCCAGACTTTGCGAGGCGCCTCCGTGTGCCAAAAATAGGCCACGGGCACAGCCGCGCCAAAAAATACCCGCCCGAAGGCCGGGGCGCCAAGTTCGTCCAGCGGAAAAAGGCCACAAAAACGGGTGGGCTATAGCCTTGGGGGGTGGGACTGGCCAACTTCGTCCGCCGGGCGCGGAATGGCGTGAGACTTTGCGAGGCGCCTCCGTGTGCCAATAATAGGCCGTGGGCACAGTCGCGCCCAAAAATACCTGCCCGAAGGCCGGGGCGCCAAGTTCGTCCAGCGGAAAAAGGCCACAAAAACGGGTGGGCTATAGCCTTGGGGGGTGGGCCTGGCCAACTTCGTCCGCCGGACTCGGAATGCCGCGAGACTTTGCGAGTCGCCTCCGTGTGCCAAAAATAGGCCGAGGGAACAGCCGCTCCCAAAAATACACCCCCGAAGGCCGGGGCGCCAAGTTTGTCCAGCGGAAAAAGGCCACAAAAACGGGTGGGCTATAGCCTTGGGGGGTGGGCCTGGCCGACTTTGTCCGCCGGACTCGGAATGCCGCGAGACTTTGCGAGTCGCCTCCGTGTGCCAAAAATAGGCCGGGGGCACAGCCGTTCCCAAAAATACCCGACCGAAGGCCAGGGCTCCATGTTCGTCCAGCGGAAAAAGGCCACAAAAATGGGTGGGCTATACCTTGGGGGGTCGGGCTGAACAACTTCGTCCGCCGGACTCGGAATGGTGCGAGACTTTGCGAGGCGCCTCCGTGTGCCAAAAATAGGCTGCGGGCACAGCCGCGCCCAAAAATACCCGCCCGAAGGCCGGGGTGCCAAGTTCGTCCTACGGAAAAAGGCCACAAAAATGGGTGGGCTATACCTTGGGGGGTGGGGCTGAACAACTTCGTCCGCCGGACTTGGAATGGCGCGAGACTTTGCGCGGCCCCTCCATGTACCGAAAATAGGCTGTGGGCACAGCCGCGCCAAAAAATACCTGCCCGAAGGCCGGGGCGCCAAGTTCGTCCAGCGGAAAAAGGCTACAAAAATGGGTGGGCTATAGCCTTGGGGGGTGGGGTTGGCCTACTTCGTCCGCCGGACTCGGAATGGCGCGAGACTTTGGGAGGAGCCTCCGTGTTCCAAAAATCGGCCGTGGGCACAGCCGCGCCCAAAAATAACTGCCCGAAGGCCGTGGCGCCAAGTTCGTCCAGCGGAAAAAGGCCACAAAAACGGGTGGGCTATAGCCTTGGGGGGTGGGGTTGGCCTACTTCGTCCGCCGGACTCGGAATGGCGCGAGACTTTGCGAGGAGCCTCCGTGTTCCAAAAATCGGCCGTGGGCACAGCCGCGCCCAAAAATAACTGCCCGAAGGCCGTGGCGCCAAGTTCGTCCAGCGGGAAAAGGCCACAAAAACAGGTGGGCTATAGCCTTGGGGGGTGGGGCTGGCCCACTTCGTCCGCCGGACTCGGAATGGCGTAAGACTTTGCGAGGCGCCTCCGTGTGCCAAAAATAGGCCGTGCGCACAGCCGCGCGCAAAAATTACCGCCCGAAGGCCGGGGCGCCAAGTTCGTCCAGCGGAAAAAGTCTACAAAAACGGGTGGGCTATAGCCTTGGGGGGTGGGGTTGGCCTACTTCGTCCGCCGGACTTGGAATGGCGCGAGACTTTGGGAGGAGCCTCCGTGTTCCAAAAATCGGCCGTGGGCACAGCCGCGCCCAAAAATAACTGCCCGAAGGCCGGGGCGCCAAGTTCGTCCAGCAGAAAAATGGCCAAAAAACAGGTGGGCTATAGCCTTGGGGGGAGGGGCTGGCCAACTTCGTCCGCCGGACTCGGAATGGGCCGAGACATTGCGACCGACCTCCGCGTGCCAAAAATAGGCTGCGGGCACAGCCGCGCCCAAAAATAACCCCCCGAAGGTCGGCGCCCCCAAACCCCCCAGCGGAAAAATGGCCAAAAAACGGGTGGGCTATAACCTTGGGGGGAGGGGCTGGCCAACTTCGTCCGCCGGACTCGAAATGGGCCGAGACATTGCGACCGACCTCCGCATGCCAAAAATAGGCTGCGGGCACAGCCGCGCCCAAAAATAACTGCCCGAAGGCCGTGGCGCCAAGTTCGTCCAGCGGGAAAAGGCCACAAAAACAGGTGGGCTATAGCCTTGGGGGGTGGGGCTGGCCCACTTCGTCCGCCGGACTCGGAATGGCGTAAGACTTTGCGAGGCGCCTCCGTGTGCCAAAAATAGGCCGTGCGCACAGCCGCGCGCAAAAATTACCGCCCGAAGGCCGGGGCGCCAAGTTCGTCCAGCGGAAAAAGTCTACAAAAACGGGTGGGTTATAACCTTGGGGGGTGGGGCTGGCCAACTTCGTCCGCCGGACTCGGAATGGCGCGAGACTTTGCGAGGCGCCTCCGTATGCCAAAAATAGGCCACGAGAGCAGCCGCGCCCGAAAATACCCGCCCGAAGGCCGGGGCGCCAAGTTCGTCCAGCGGAAAAAGGCCACAAAAACGGGTGGTCTATAGCCTTGGGGGGTGGGGCTGGCCTACTTCGTCTGCCGGACTCGGAATGGCGCGAGACTTTGCGAGGCACTTCCTGTGCCAAAAATAGGCCGCGGGCACAGCCGCCCCCAAAAATACCCGCCCGAAGGCCGGGGCCCCATGATCGCCCAGCGGAAAAAGGCCACAAAAACGGGTGGGCTATAGCCTTGGGGGGTGGGGCTGGCCAACTTCGTCCGCCGGACTCGGAATGGTGCGAGACTTTGCGAGGCGCCTCCGTGTGCCAAAAATAGGCCGCGGGCACAGCCGCGCTCCAAAATACCCGCCCGAAGGCCGGGGCGCCAAGTTCGTCCAGCGGAAAATGGGCACAAAAACGGGTGGCCTATAGCCTTGGGGGTGGGGCTGGACAACTTCACCCGCCGGACTTGGAATGGCGCGAGACTTTGCGAGGCACCTCAGTGTGCCAAAAATAGACCGCGGACACAGCCGCGCCCAAAAATACCCGCCCGAAGGCCGGGGCGCCAAGTTCGTCCAGTGGAAAATGGCCACAAAAACGGGTGGGCTATAGCCTTGGAGGGTGGGGCTGGCCAACTTCGTCCGCCGGACTCGGAATGGCGCGAGACTTTGCGAGGCGCCTCCGTGTGCTAAAAATAGGCCGCGGGCATAGCCGAGCCCAAGAATACCCGCCCGAAAACCGGGGAGCCAAGTTTGTCCAGCGGAAAAAGGCCACAAAAACGGGAGGGCAATAACCTTGGGGAATGGGGCAGGCCAACTTCGTCCGCCGGACTCGGAATGGCGCGAGACTTTGCGAGGCGCCTCCGTGTGCCAAAAATAGGCCGCAGACACAGCCGCGCCCAAAAATACCCGCCTGAAGGCAGGGGCGCCAAGTTCGTCCAGCGGAAAAAGGCCACAAAAACGGGTGGGCTATAGCCTTGGGGAGTGGGGCTGGCCAACTTCGTCCGCCGGACTCGGAATGGCGCGAGACTTTGCAAGGCACCTCCTTGTGCTAAAAATAGGCCGCGGGCACAGCCGCGCCCAAAAATACCCGCCCGAAGGCCGGGGCGCCAAGTTCGACCTGCGGAAAAAGACCACAAAAACGGGCGGGCTATAGCCTTGGGGGGTGGGGCTGGCCAGCTTCGTCCGCCGGACTCGGAATGGTGAGAGACTTTGCGAGGCGCTACCGTGTGCCAAAAAAAGGCCGCGGGCACAGCCGTGCCCTAAAATACCCGCCCGAAGGCAGGGTCGCCAAGTTCGTCCAGTGGAAAAAGGCCACAAAAACGGGTGGGCTATAGCCTTGGGGGGTGGGGCTGGCCAACTTCGTCCGCCGGACTCGGAATGGCGCGAGACTTTGCGAGGCGCCTCCGTATGCCAAAAATAGGCCACGGGAGCAGCCGCGCCCGAAAATACCCGCCCGAAGGCCGGGGCGCCAAGTTCGTCCAGCGGAAAAAGGCCACAAAAACGGGTGGGCTATAGCCTTGGGGGGTGGGGCTGGCCTACTTCGTCTGCCGGACTCGGAATGGCGCGAGACTTTGCGAGGCACTTCCTGTGCCAAAAATAGGCCGCGGGCACAGCCGCGCTCCAAAATACCCGCCCGAAGGCCGGGGCGCCAAGTTCGTCCAGCGGAAAATGGGCACAAAAACGGGTGGCCTATAGCCTTGGGGGTGGGGCTGGACAACTTCACCCGCCGGACTTGGAATGGCGCGAGACTTTGCGAGGCGCCTCCGTGTGCCAAAAATAGACCGCGGACACAGCCGCGCCCAAAAATACCCGCCCGAAGGCCGGGGCGTCAAGTTCGTCCAGTGGAAAATGGCCACAAAAACGGGTGGGCTATAGCCTTGGGGGGTGGGGATGGCCAACTTCGTCCGCCGGACTCGGAATGGTGCGAGACTTTGCGAGGCGTCTCCGTTTACCAAAAATAGGCCGCGGGCACAGCCGCACCCAAAAATACCCGCCCGAAGGCCGGGGTGCCAAGTTCGTCCAGCGGAAAAAGGCCACAAAAACGGGTGGGCTATAGCCTTGTGGGGTGGGGCTGGCCTACTTCGTCTGCCGGACTCGGAATGGCGCGAGACTTTGCGAGGCACTTCCTGTGCCAAAAATAGGCCGCGGGCACAGCCGCCCCCAAAAATACCCGCCCGAAGGCCGGGGCCCCATGATCGCCCAGCGGAAAAAGGCCACAAAAACGGGTGGGCTATAGCCTTGGGGGGTGGGGCTGGCCAACTTCGTCCGCCGGACTCGGAATGGCGCGAGACTTTGCGATGCGCCTCCGTATGCCAAAAATAGGCCGCGGGCACAGCCGCGCCCAAAGATACCCTCCCGAAGGACGGGGCGCCAAGTTCGTCCAGCGGAAAGAGGCCACAAAAACGGGTGGGCTATAGCCCTGGGGGGTGGGGCTGGCCGACTTCGTCCGCCGGACTCGGAATGGCGCGAGACTTTGCGAGGCGCCTCCGTGTGCTAAAAATAGGCCGCGGGCACAGCCGAGCCCAAAAATACCCGCCCGAAAACCGGGGACCCAAGTTTGTCCAGCGGAAAAAGGCCACAAAAACGGGAGGGCAATAGCCTTGGGGAATGGGGCAGGCCAACTTCGTCCGCCGGACTCGGAATGGCGCGACACTTTGCGAGGCGCCTCCGTGTGCCAAAAATAGGCCGCAAACACAGCCGCGCCCAAAAATACCCGCCCGAACGCCGGGGCGCCAAATTCGTCCAGCGGAAAAAGGCCACAAAAACGGGTGGGCTATAGCCTTGGGGGGTGGGGCTGGCCTACTTCGTCTGCCGGACTCGGAATGGCGCGAGACTTTGCGAGGCACTTCCTGTGCCAAAAATAGGCCGCGGCCACAGCCGCCCCCAAAATTACCCGCCCGAAGGCCGGGGCCCCATGATCGCCCAGCGGAAAAAGGCCACAAAAACGGGTGGGCTATAGCCTTGGGGGGTGGGGCTGGCCAACTTCGTCCGCCGGACTCGGAATGGTGCGAGACTTTGCGAGGCGCCTCCGTGTGCCAAAAATAGGCCGCGGGCACAGCCGCGCTAAAAAATACCCGCCCGAAGGCCGGGGCGTCAAGTTCGTCCAGCGGAAAATGGCCACAAATACAGGTGGGCTATAGCCTTGGAGGGTGGGGCTGGCCAACTTCGTCCGCCGGACTCGGAATGGCGCGAGACTTTGCGAGGCGCCTCCGTGTGCTAAAAATAGGCCGCGGGCATAGCCGAGCCCAAGAATACCTGCCCGAAAACCGGGGAACCAAGTTTGTCCAGCGGAAAAAGGCCACAAAAACGGGAGGGCAATAACCTTGGGGAATGGGGCAGGCCAACTTCGTCCGCCGGACTCGGAATGGCGCGAGACTTTGCGAGGCGCCTCCGTGTGCCAAAAATAGGCCGCAGACACAGCCGCGCCCAAAAATACCCGCCCGAAGGCCGGGGCGCCAAATTCGTCCAGTGGAAAAAGGCCACAAAAACGGGTGGGCTATAGCCTTGGGGGGTGGGGCTGGCCTACTTCGTCTGCCGGACTCGGAATGGCGCGAGACTTTGCGAGGCACCTCCCTGTGCCAAAAATAGGCCGCGGGCACAGTCGCCCCCAAAAATACCCGCCCGAAGGCCGGGGCCCCATGATCGCCCAGCGGAAAAAGGCCACAAAAACGGGTGGGCTATAGCCTTGGGGGGTGGGGCTGGCCAACTTCGTCCGCCGGACTCGGAATGGTGCGAGACTTTGCGAGGCGCCTCCGTGTGCCAAAAATAGGCCGCGGGCACAGCCGCGCTCCAAAATACCCGGCCGAAGGCCGGGGCGCCAAGTTCGTCCAGCGGAAAATGGGCACAAAAACGGGTGGCCTATAGCCTTGGGGGGTGGGGCTGGACAACTTCACCCGCCGGACTCGGAATGGCGCGAGACTTTGCGAGGCGCCTCCGTGTGCCAAAAATAGACCGCGGACACAGCCGCGCCCAAAAATACCCGCCCGAAGGCCGGGGCGCCAAGTTCGTCCAGTGGAAAATGGCCACAAAAACGGGTGGGCTATAGCCTTGGGGGGTGGGGCTGGCCAACTTCGTCCGCCGGACTCGGAATGGTGCGAGACTTTGCGAGGCGTCTCCGTTTACCAAAAATAGGCCGCGGGCACAGCCACACCCAAAAATACCCGCCCGAAGGCCGGGGTGCCAAGTTCGTCCAGCGGAAAAAGGCCACAAAAACGGGTGGGCTATAGCCTTGTGGGGTGGGGCTGGCCAACTTCGTCCGCCGGACTCGGAATGGCGCGAGACTTTGCGAGGTGCCTTTGTGTGCGAAAAATAGGCCGCGGGCAAAGCCACGCCCAAAAATCCCCGCCCGAAGGCCGGGGCGCCAAATTCGTCCAGCGGAAAAAGGCAACAAAAACGGGTGGGCTATAGCCTTGGGGGGTGGGGCTGGCCTACTTCGTCTGCCGGACTCGGAATGTCGCGAGACTTTGCGAGGCATCTCCCTATGCCAAAAATAGGCCGCGGGCACAGCCGCGCCTAAAAATACCCGCCCGAAGGCTGGGGCGCCAAGTTTGTCCAGCGGAAAAAGGCCACAAAAACGGGTGGGCTATAGCCTTGGGGGGTGGGGCAGGCCAACTTCGTCCGCCGGACTCGGAATGGCGCGAGACTTTGTGAGGCGCCTCCGTGTGCCAAAAATAGGCCGCGGGCACAGCCGAGCCCAAAAATACCCGCCCGAAAACCGGGGAGCCAAGTTTGTCCAGCGGAAAAAGGCCACAAAAACGGGTGGGCTATAGCCTTGGGGGGTGGGGCTGGCCAACTTCGTCCGCCGGACTCGGAATGGCGCGAGACTTTGCGAGGCGCCTTTGTGTGCGAAAAATAGGCCGCGGGCAAAGCCACGCCCAAAAATCCCCGCCCGAAGGCCGGGGCGCCAAATTCGTCCAGCGGAAAAAGGCAACAAAAACGGGTGGGCTATAGCCTTGGGGGGTGGGGCTGGCCTACTTCGTCTGCCGGACTCGGAATGGCGCGAGACTTTGCGAGGCACCTCCCTGTGCCAAAAATAGGCCGCGGGCACAGCCGCCCCCAAAATTACCCGCCCGAAGGCCGGGGCCCCATGATCGCCCAGCGGAAAAAGGCCACAAAAACGGGTGGGCTATAGCCTTGGGGGGTGGGGCTGGCCAACTTCGTCCGCCGGACTCGGAATGGTGCGAGACTTTGCGAGCGCTCCGTGTGCTGTAAAATAGGCCGCGGGCACAGCCGCGCTAAAAAATACCCGCCCGAAGGCCGGGGCGTCAAGTTCGTCCAGCGGAAAATGGCCACAAATACAGGTGGGCTATAGCCTTGGAGGGTGGGGCTGGCCAACTTCGTCCGCCGGACTCGGAATGGCGCGAGACTTTGCGAGGCGCCTCCGTGTGCTAAAAATAGGCCGCGGGCATAGCCGAGCCCAAGAATACCTGCCCGAAAACCGGGGAACCAAGTTTGTCCAGCGGAAAAAGGCCACAAAAACGGGAGGGCAATAACCTTGGGGAATGGGGCAGGCCAACTTCGTCCGCCGGACTCGGAATGGCGCGAGACTTTGCGAGGCGCCTCCGTGTGCCAAAAATAGGCCGCAGACACAGCCGCGCCCAAAAATACCCGCCCGAAGGCCGGGGCGCCAAATTCGTCCAGTGGAAAAAGGCCACAAAAACGGGTGGGCTATAGCCTTGGGGGGTGGGGCTGGCCTACTTCGTCTGCCGGACTCGGAATGGCGCGAGACTTTGCGAGGCACCTCCCTGTGCCAAAAATAGGCCGCGGGCACAGCCGCCCCCAAAAATACCCGCCCGAAGGCCGGGGCCCCATGATCGCCCAGCGGAAAAAGGCCACAAAAACGGGTGGGCTATAGCCTTGGGGGGTGGGGCTGGCCAACTTCGTCCGCCGGACTCGGAATGGTGCGAGACTTTGCGAGGCGCCTCCGTGTGCCAAAAATAGGCCGCGGGCACAGCCGCGCTCCAAAATACCCGCCCGAAGGCCGGGGCGCCAAGTTCGTCCAGCGGAAAATGGGCACAAAAACGGGTGGCCTATAGCCTTGGGGGGTGGGGCTGGACAACTTCACCCGCCGGACTCGGAATGGCGCGAGACTTTGCGAGGCGCCTCCGTGTGCCAAAAATAGGCCGTGAGCACAGCCGCGCCCAAAAATACCCGCCCGAAGGCCGGGGCGCCAAGTTCGTCCAGCGGAAAGAGGCCACAAAAACGGGTGGGCTATAGCCTTGGGGGGTGGGGCTGGCCAACTTCGTCCGCCGGACTCGGAATGGCGCGAGACTTTGCGAGACGCCTCCGTGTGCCAAAAATAGGCCGCGGGCACAGCCGCGCCCAAAAATACCCGGCTGAAGGCCGGGGCGCCAAGTTCGTCCAGCGGAAAGAGGCCACAAAAACGGGCGGGCTATAGCCTTGGGGGGTGGGGCTGGCCCACTTCGTCCGCCGGACTCGGACTGGCGCGAGACTTTGCGAGGCGCCTCCGTGTGCCAAAATTAGGCCGCGGGCACAGCCGTGCCCAAAAATACCCGCCCGAAGGCCGGGCGCCAAGTTCGTCCAGCGGAAAGAGGCCACAAAACGGGTGGGCTATAGCCTTGGGGGTGGGGCTGGCCAACTTCGTCCGCTCGGACTCGGAATGGCGCGAGACTTTGCGAGGCGCCTCCGTGTGCCAAAATAGGCTGTAGGCACAGGCACAGCCGCGCCAAAAATACCCGCCGGAAGTCCGTCAGGGCGCCAAGTTCATCACAAAAGCGGGTGAGCTAGGCCACAAAAACGGGGCTGGCCAACTGGCTGCTCACGGACTCGGAATGGCGCGAGACTTTGCGAGGCGCCTCGTGTGAATGGCAAAATAGGCCGAGGCGACACCGCAGCCCAAAACATACCGCGCCTAAAATACCCGCCCCGAAGGCCGGGCGCCAAGTTCGTCCCAGCGGAAAGAGGCCACAAAACGGGGTGGGCTATAGCCTTGGGGGTGGGGGCCAACTTCGTCCGCCGGACTCTGGAATGGCGCGAGACTTTGCGAGGCGCCTCCTTGTGCCAAAAATAGGCCGTCAAGGACACAGCCACGCCCAAAAATACCCGCCCAAGGCCGGGCGCCAAAGTTCGGCCCAGCGGAAAGAGGCCACAAAACGGTGGGCTATAGCCTTAAAGGGTGGGGCTGGCCAACTTTCATCGCCGGACTCGGAATGGCGCGAGACTTTGCAACTCCGTGCTGCCAAAAATAGGTCCGCGGGCACAGCCGCGCCTAAAAATACCCGCCCGAAGGCCGGGCGCCAAGTTCGGCGGAAATGGGCCACAAAACGGGTGGCTATAGCCTTGGGGGGCTGGGGCTGGCCCACTTCGGAATGGCGGACTCGCGAATGGCGCGAGACTTTGCAGGCCGCGTGCCAAAATAGGTCATGGGCACAGCCATAAAATACCCGCCCAAGGCCGGGCGCCAAGTTCAGCCCAGCGGAAAGAGGCCACAAAACGGTGGGCTATAGCCTTGGGGTGGGCTGGCTAACTTCGGTCCGCTGGACTCGGAATGGCGCGAGACTTTGCGAGGCGCCTCCGTGTGCCAAAATAGGCCGCGGGCACAGCTGCGCCTAAAAATACTCCGCCCAAGGCCGGGGCGCCAAGTTCGGGTCCAGCGGAAAGAGGCCACAAAAACGGGTGGGCTATAGCCTTGGGGGTGGGCTGGGCCAACTCTGTCTCCGGGCGGACTCGGAATGGCGCGAGACTTTGCGAGGCGCCCGTGTGCTGTGAATAGGCTCGCTGGGCACAGCCGCGCCCAAAATACCCGCCCGAAGGCCGGGGCGCCAAGTTCGCCCAGCGGAAAGAGGCCACAAAACGGGTGGGCTATAGCCTTGGGGCGTGGGGCTGGCCAACTCTGGCCCGCTCGGACTCGGAATGGCGCGAGACTTTGCGAGGCGCGCTCCAGTGCCAAAAATAGGTCCGCTGGGCACAGCCGCGCCTTGCAAAATACCCCGCCCGAAGGCCGGGCGCCAAGTTCGGCTCCAGCGGAAAGAGGCCACAAAACGGGTGGGCTATAGCCTTGGGGCGTGGGGTGGCCAACTTCGTCTCAGCCGGACTCGAATGGCGCGAGACTTTGCGAGAGGCTGCCAGCCGTGCCAAAATAGGTCAAAGCGGCACAGCCGCGCCCAAAAATACCCGCCCCAAGGTCGGGGCGCCAAGTTCGTCCAGCGGAAAGAGGCCACAAAAACGGGTGGGCTATAGCCTTGTGGTGGGGCTGGCCAACTCTGGTCCGCCGGACTCGGAATGGTGCGAGACTTTGCGAGGCGCCTCCGTGTGCCAAAAATAGGCCATGGGCACAGCCGCGCCTAAAAATACCCGCCCAAGGCCGGGGCGCTGTCTCGCCCAGCGGAAAGAGCCCACAAACACGCGTGGGCTATAGCCTCGGGGGGTGGCGCTGGCCAACCCGCTCCGCCGGACTCGGAATGGCGCGAGACTTTGCGAGGCGCTCCGTGTGCAGAAAATAGGCCATGGGCACAGCCGCGCCTGTAATACCCGCCAAGGCCGGGCGCCAAGTTCGTCCCAGCGGAAAGAGGCCACAAAAAGGGTGGCTGGGCTATAGCCTTTGGGGTTGGCTAACTTCGTCTGGTCCGACCTGAATGGCGCGCACTCGAGGCGAGGCGCCTCCGTGCCGCAAAATAGGCCCGATAGGCCACGGCACAGCCGCGAAAATGGCAAAATACCTGCCCCAAGGCCGGGCAAGTTCGTCCACCGGAAAAGAGGCCACAAAACGGGTGGCCTATAGCTTCGTGGCGTGGGGCTGACCTCGCCTCCGGACCCGGAATGGTGCCAGACTTTGCGAGGCGCTCCGTGTGCCAAAAATAGGCCGTGGCACAGCCGCGCCAAAATACCCGCCCCAAGGCCGGGCGCCAAGTTCTCGTCCAGCGGAAAGAGTCCACAAAAGCGGGTGGGCTATAGCCTTGGGGGTGGGGCTGGCCAACTTCGTCCGCCGGACTCGGAATGGCGCCAGACTTTGCGAGGCGCCTCCGTGTGCCAAAAATAGGCATGGGCACAGCCCGTCCCAAAAATACCCGCCGCAAGGCCGGGCGCCAAGTTCGTCCAGCGGAAAGAGGCCATAAAAACGGGTGGGCTATAGCCTTGGGGCGTGGGGCTGGCCAACCGTCCGCCCGGACTCGGAATGGCGCCAGACTTTGCGAGGCGCTCCCGTGTGCCAAAAATAGGCCGCGGGCACAGCCGCGCCAAAAATACCAGCCCGAGGCCGGGCGCCAAGTTCTTCCAGCGGAAAGAGGCCACAAAAGCGGGTGGGCTATAGCCTTGGGGCGTGGGGCTGGCCAACCGTCCTCCGGACTCAGAATGGCGCCAGACTTTGCGAGGCGCCTCCGTGTGCCAAAAATAGGCCGCGGGCACAGCCTCGCCTAAAAATACCCGCCCAAAGGCCGGGCGCCAAGTTCGTCCCAGCGGAAAGAGGCCACAAAACGGGTGGGCTATAGCCTTGGGGGCGTGGGGCACGCCACCTACGTCCGCCGGACTCGGACTGGCGCCAGCCTTTCCGAGGCGCCTCCGTGTGCCAAAAATAGTCCTCGGTCACAGCCTCGCCCAAAAATACGCGCCCGATTGGAGTGGCGCGTAGTTCGACCAGCTGAAAGAGGCCACAAAAACGGGTGGGCTATAGCCTTGGGGCGTGGGGCTGGCCAACTTCATCCGCTTGGACTCTGAATGGCGCCAGACTTTGCGAGGCGCCTCCGTGTACCAAAAATAGGCCGCGGGCACAGCCGCGCCCAAAAATACCCGACCAAGGCCGGGCGCCAAGTTCGTCCAGCGGAAAGAGGCCACAAAAAGCGGGTCGGCTATAGCCTTGGGGCGTGGGGCTGGCCAACTTCGTCCGCCCGGACTCGGAATGGCGCCAGACTTTGCGAGGCGCCTCCGTGTGCCAAAAATAGGCCGCGGGCACAGCCGCGCCCAAAATACCCGCCGAAGGCCGGGCGCCAAGTCGTCCAGCGGAAAGAGGCCACAAAAAAAGGTGGGCTATAGCCTTGGGGGGTGGGGCTGGCCAACATCGTCCGCCGGACTCGGAATGGCGCCAGACTTTGCGAGGCGCCTCCGTGTGCCAAAAATAGGCCGCGGGCACAGCCGCGCCCAAAAATACCCGCCCGAAGGCCGGGGCGCCAAGTTCGTCCAGCGGAAAGAGGCCACAAAAACGGGAGGGCTATAGCCTTGGGGCGTGGGGCTGGCCAACTTCGTCCGCCGGACTCGGAATGGCGCCAGACATTGCGAGGCGCCTCCGTGTGCCAAAAATAGGCCGCGGACACAGCCGCTCCCAAAAATACCCGCCCGAAGGCCGGGACGCCAAGTTCGTCCAGCGGAAAGAGGCCACAAAAACGGGTGGGCTATAGCCTTGGGGGGTGGGGCTGGCCAACTTCGTCCGCCGGACTCGGAATGGCGCCAGACTTTGCGAGGCGCCTCCGTGTGCCAAAAATAGGCCGTGGGCACAGCCGCGCCCAAAAATACCCGCCCGAAGGCCGGGGCGCCAAGTTCGTCCAGCGGAAAGAGGCCACAAAAACGGGAGGGCTATAGCCTTGGGGCGTGGGGCTGGCCAACTTCGTCCGCCGGACTCGGAATGGCGCCAGACTTTGCGAGGCGCCTCCGTGTGCCAAAAATAGGCCGCGGGCACAGCCGCGCCAAAAAATACCCGCCCGAAGGCCGAGCGCCAAGTTCGTCCAGCGGAAAGAGGCCAGAAAAACGGGTGGGCTATAGCCTTGGGGCGTGGGGCTGGCCAACTTCGTCCGCCGGACTCGGAATGGCGCCAGACTTTGCGAGGCACCTCCGTGTGCCAAAAATAGGCCGCGGGCACAGCCGCGCCCAAAAATACCCGCCCGAAGGCCGGGGCGCCAAGTTCGTCCAGCGGAAAGAGGCCACAAAAACGGGTGGGCTATAGCCTTGGGGGAGGGGCAGGCCAACCGTCCGCGGACTCGGAATGGCGCGAGACTTTGCGAGGCGCCTCCGTGTGCCAAAAATAGGCCGCGGGCACAGCCGCGCCAAAAATACCCGCCCGAAGGCCGGGCGCCAAGTTCGTCCAGCGGAAAGAGGCCACCAAAACGGGAGGGCTATAGCCTTGGGGCGTGGGGCTGGCCAACTTCGTCCGCCGGACTCCGAATGGCGCCAGACATTGCGAGGCGCCTCCGTGTGCCAAAAATAGGCCGCGGGCACAGCCGCTCCCAAAAATACCCGCCCGAAGGACCGGGCGCCAAGATCGTCCAGCGGAAAGAGGCCACAAAAGCGGGTGGGCTATAGCCTTGGGGGTGGGGCTGGCCAACTCGTCCGCGCGGACTCGGAATGGCGCCAGACTTTGCGAGGCGCCTCCGTGTGCCAAAAATAGGCGCGGGCACAGCCGCGCCAAAAATACCCGCCCGAAGGCCGGGCGCCAAGTTCGTCCAGCGGAAAGAGGCCACAAAACGGGTGGGCTATAGCCTTGGGCGTGGGGCTGGCCAACCGTCCGCCCGGACTCGAATGGCGCCAGACTTTGCGAGGCACCTCCGTGTGCAAAAATAGGCCGCGGCACAGCCGCGCCCAAAAATACCCGCCCGAAGGCCGGGCGCCAAGTCGTCCAGCGGAAAGAGGCCACAAAAAGCGGGTGGGCTATAGCCTTGGGGGTGGGGCTGGCCAACCGTCCGCGGACTCGGAATGGCGCCAGACTTTGCGAGGCGCCTCCGTATGCCAAAAATAGGCCGCGGGCACAGCCGCGCCCAAATAAACCCGCCCCAACTCAGGGCCGCCAAGTACGTCAAGAGGAGAGAGGCCACAAAAGCGGGTGGGCTATAGCGTTGGGGGGTGGGGCTGGCCAACCCCGTCCGCCGGACTCGGAATGGCGCCAGACTTTGCGAGGCGCCTCCGTGTGCCAAAAATAGGCCGCGGGCACAGCCGCGCCCAAAAATACCCACCCCAAGGCCGGGGCGCCAAGTTCGTCCAGCGGAAAGAGGCCACAAAAACGGATGGGCTATAGCCTTGGGGGGTGGGGCTGGCCAACTTCGTCCGCCGGACTCGGAATGGCGCCAGACTTTGCGAGGCGCCTCCGTGTGCCAAAAATAGGCCGCGGGCACAGCCGGGCCCAAAAATACCCCCCGAAGGCCGGGGTGCCATGTTGGTCAAGCGGAAAAAGGCCACAAAAACGGGTGGGCTATAGCCTTGGGGGGTGGGGCTGGCCAACCGTCCGCCTGGACTCGGAATGGCGCCAGACTTTGCAAGGCGCCTCCGTGTGCCAAAAAAATAGACGCGGGCACAGCCGCGCCCAAAATACCCGCCCGAAGGCCGGGCGCCAAGTCGTCCAGCGGAAAGAGGCCACAAAACGGGTGGGCTATAGCCTTGGGGGGCGGGGCTGGCCAACTTCGTCCGCCGGACTCGGAATGGCGCCAGACTTTGCGAGGCCCCTCCGTGTGCCAAAAATGGGCCGCGGGCACGGCCGCCCCCAAAAATACCCGCCTCGAAGGCCGGGCGCCAAGTTCGTCCAGCGGAAAGAGGCCACAAAAGCGGGTGGGCTATAGCCTTGGGGCGTGGGGCTGGCCAACCGTCCGCGGACTCGGAATGGCGCCAGACTTTGCGAGGCGCCTCCGTGTGCCAAAAATATCCCGCGGGCACAGCCGCGCCCAAAAATACCCGCCCCAAGGCCGGGCGCCAAGTTCGTCCAGCGGAAAGAGGCCACAAAAACGGGTGGGCTATAGCCATGGGGAGCAGTCCTGTCAAAGACCGTCCCCCGGAATCGGAATGGCGCCAGACTTTGCGAGGCTCCTCCGTGTGCCAAAAATAGGCCGCGGGCACAGCCGCGCCCAAAAATACCCGCCCGAAGACTGGGGCGCCAAGTTCGTCCAGCGGAAAGAGGCCACAAAAACGGGTGGGCTATAGCCTTGGGGCGTGGGGCGGGGCACCTGCGTCCGCCGGACTCGGAATGGCGCCAGACTTTGCAGGGCGCCTCCGTGTGCCAAAAATAGGCCGCGGGCACAGCCGCGCCCAAAAATACCCGCCCCAAGGCCGGGGCGCCAAGTTCGTCCAGCGGAAAGAGGCCACAAAAACGGGTGGGCTATAGCCTTGGGGCGTGGGGCTGGCCAACTTCGTCCGCCGGACTCGGAATGGCGCCAGACTTTGCGAGGCGCCTCCGTGTGATAAAAATAGGCCGCGGACACAGCCGCGCCCGAAAATACCCGCCCGAAGGCCGGGGCGCCAAGTTCGTCCAGCGGAAAGAGGCCACAAAAACGGGTGGGCTATAGCCTTGGGGCGTGGGGCTGGCCAACTTCGTCCGCCGGACTCGGAATGGAGCCAGACTTTGCGAGGCGCCTCCGTGTGCCAAAAAAAGGACGATGGCACAGCCTCGCCAAAAATACCCGCCCAAGGCCGGGCGCCAAGTTCGTCCTGCGGAAAGAGGCCACAAAAACGGGTGGGCTATAGCCTAGGCGCAAGCGTCTGTACAACAGACTCCCCCGGTCACGGAATGGCGCCAGACATTGCGAGGCGCCTCCGTGTGCCAAAAATAGGCCGCGGGCACAGCCGCTCCCAAATTTACCCGCCCCAAGGCCGGGCGCCAAGTTCGTCCAGCGGAAAGAGGCCACAAAAAGCGGGTGGGCTATAGCCTTGGGGGTGGGGCTGGCCAACCGTCCGCTCAGCGGACTCGGGAATGGCGCCAGACTTTGCGAGCGCCTCCGTGTGCCAAAAATAGGCCATGGCATAGCCGCGCCCAAAATACCCGCCCAAGGCCGGGCGCCAAGTTCGTCCAGCGGAAAGAGGCCACAACAGCGGGAGGGCATTAGCCTTGGGGCGTGGGGCTGGCCAACTTCGTCCGCCGGACTCAGAATGGCGCCAGACTTTGTGAGGCGCCTCCGTGTGCCAAAAATAGGCCGCGGGCACAGCCGCGCCCAAAAATACCCGCCCCAAGGCCGGGGCGCCAAGTTCGTCCAGCGGAAAGAGGCCACACAAACGGGTGGGCTATAGCCTTGGGGGGTGGGGCTGGCCAACCGTCCACGCCGGACTCGGAATGGCGCCAGACTTTGCGAGGCGCCTCCGTGTGCCAAAAATAGGCCGCGGGCACAGCCGCGCCCAAAAATGCCCGCCCGAAGGCCGGGGCGCCAAGTTCGTCCAGCGGAAAGTGGCCACAAAAACGGGTGGGCTATACCCTTGGGGCGTGGGGCTGGCCAACTTCGTCCGCCGGACTCGGAATTGCGCCAGACTTTGCGAGGCGCCTCCGAGTGCCAAAAATAGGCCGCGGGCACAGCCGCACCCAAAAATACCCGCCCCAAGGCCGGGGCGCCAAGTTCGTCCAGCGGAAAGAGGCCACAAAAACGGTTGGGCTATAGCCTTGGGGCGTGGGGCTGGCCAACTTCGTCCGCCGGACTCGGAATGGCGCGAGACTTTGTGAGGCATCTCCGTGTGCCAAAAATAGGCCGCGGGCACAGCCGCGCCCAAAAATACCCGCCCGAAGGCCGGGGCGCCAAGTTCGTCCAGCGGAAAGAGGCCACAAAAACGGGTGGGCTATAGCCTTGGGGCGTGGGGCTGGCCAACTTCGTCCGCCGGACTCGGAATGGCGCCAGACTTTGTGAGGCGCCTCCGTGTGCCAAAAATAGGCCGCGGGCACAGCCGCGCCCAAAAATACCCGCCCGAAGGCCGGGGCGCCAAGTTCGTCCAGCGGAAAGAGGCCACAAAAACGGGTGGGCTATAGCCTTGGGGCGTGGGGCTGGCCAACTTCGTCCGCCGGACTCGGAATGGCGCCAGACTTTGCGAGGCGCCTCCGTGTGCCGAAAATAGGCCGCGGGCACAGCCGCGCCCAAAAATACCCGCCCGAAGGCCGGGTCGCCAAGTTCGTCCAGCGGAAAGAGGCCACAAAAACGGGTGGGCTATAGCCTTGGGGGGTGGGGCTGGCCAACTTCGTCCGCTGGACTCGGAATGGCGCCAGACTTTGCGAGGCACCTCCGTGTGCCAAAAATAGGCTGCGGGCACAGCCGCGCCCAAAAATACCCGCCCCAAGGCCGGGGCGCCAAGTTCGTCCAGCGGAAAGAGGCCACAAAAACGGGTGGGCTATAGCCTTGGGGGGTGGGGCTGGGCAACTTCGTCCGCCGGACTCGGAATGGCGCCAGACTTTGCGAGGCGCCTCCGTGTGCCAAAAATAGGCCATGGGGCACAGCCGCGCCAAAAATACCCGCCCCAAGGCCGGGCGCCAAGTTCGTCCAGCGGAAGAGGCCACAAAACGGGTGGGCTATTGCCTTGGGGGTGGGGCTGGCCAACTTCGTCCGCCGGACTCGGAATGGCGCCAGACTTTGCGAGGCGCCACCGTGTTACAAAAATAGGCCGCGGGCACAGCCGCGCCCAAAATGCCCGCCCGAAGGCCGGGCGCCAAGGTCGTCAGCGGAAAGTGGCCACAAAAATCGGGTGGGCTATACCTTGGGGCGTGGGGCTGGCCAACTTCGTCCGCCGGACTCGGAATGGCGCCAGACTTTGCGAGGCGCCTCCGAGAGCCGAAGATAGGCCGCGGGCGCAGCCGCGCCCAAAATACCCGCCCAAGGCCGGGCGCCAAGTTCGTCCAGCGGAAAGAGGCCACAAAAGCGGTTGGGCTATAGCCTTGGGGCGTGGGGCTGGCCAACCGTCCGCGGACTCGGAATGGCGCGAGACTTTGTGAGGCATCTCCGTGTGCCAAAAATAGGCGCGGGCACAGCCGCTCCCAAAAATACCCGCCCGAAGGCCGGGCGCCAAGATCGTCCAGCGGAAAGAGGCCACAAAAGCGGGTGGGCTATAGCCTTGGGGCGTGGGGCTGGCCAACCGTCCGCCGGACTCGGAATGGCGCCAGACTTTGTGAGGCGCCTCCGTGTGCCAAAAATAGGCGCGGGCACAGCCGCGCCCAAAAATACCCGCCCGAAGGCCGGGGCGCCGAGTTCGTCCAGCGGAAAGAGGCCACAAAAACGGGTGGGCTATAGCCTTGGGGCGTGGGGCTGGCCAACTTCGTCCGCCGGACTCGGAATGGCGCCAGACTTTGCGAGGCGCCTCCGTGTGCCGAAAATAGGCCGCGGGCACAGCAGCGCCCAAAAATACCCGCCCGAAGGCCGGGTCGCCAAGTTCGTCCAGCGGAAAGAGGCCACAAAAACGGGTGGGCTATAGCCTTGGGGGGTGGGGCTGGCCAACTTCGTCCGCTGGACTCGGAATGGCGCCAGACTTTGCGAGGCACCTCCGTGTGCCAAAAATAGGCTGCGGGCACAGCCGCGCCCAAAAATACCCGCCCCAAGGCCGGGGCGCCAAGTTCGTCCAGCGGAAAGAGGCCACAAAAACGGGTGGGCTATAGCCTTGGGGGGTGGGGCTGGGCAACTTCGTCCGCCGGACTCGGAATGGCGCCAGACTTTGCGAGGCTCCTCCGTGTGCAAAAAATAGGCCGCGGGCACAGCCGCGCCCAAAAATACCCGCCCGAAGGCCGGGGCGCCAAGTTCGTCCAGCGGAAAGAGGCCACAAAAACGGGTGGGCTATAGCCTTGGGGCGTGGGGCTGGCCAACTTCGTCCGCCGGACTCGGAATGGCGCCAGACTTTGTGAGGCGCCTCCGTGTGCCAAAAATAGGCCGCGGGTACAGCCGCGCCCAAAAATACCTGCCCGAAGGCCGGGGCGCCAAGTTCGTCTAGCGGAAAGAGGCCACAAAAACGGGTGGGCTATAGCCTTGGGTCGTGTGGGCCAACTTCGTCCTGCGGAGTCGGAATGGCGCCAGACTTTCCGATGCGCCAGCGTGTGCCGAATATAGGCCGCGGGCACAGCCGCGCCCAAAAATACCCGCCCGAAGGCCGGGGCGCCAAGTTCGTCCAGCGGAAAGTGGCAACAAAAACGGGTGGGCTATAACCTTGGGGGTGGGGCTGGCCAACCGTCCGCCCGGACTCGGACTGGCGCGCGCCCTTGCGAGGCGCCTCCGCGTGCCACCCATAGGCCGCGGTCACAGCCGCGCCCAAAATACCCGCCCGAAGGCCGGGCGCCAAGATCGTCCAGCGGAAAGAGGCCACAAAAAGCGGGTGGGCTATAGCCTTGGGGCGTGGGGCTGGCCAACTTCGTCCGCGCCGGACTCGGAATGGCGCCAGACTTTGCGAGGCGCCTCCGTGTGCCAAAAATAGGCCGCGGGCACAGCCGCGTCAAAAATACCCGCCCGAAGGCCGGGCGCCAAGATCGTCCAGCGGAAAGAGGCCACAAAACGGGTGGGCTATAGCCTTGGGGCGTGGGGCTGGCCAACCGTCCGCCGGACTCGGAATGGCGCCAGACTTTGCGAGGCGCCTCCGTGTGCCAAAAATAGGCCGCGGGCACAGCAGAGCGCAAGAAAAAACGCCCGAAGGACGGGGCGCCAAGTTCGTCCAGCGTAAAAAGGACACAAACACGGGTGGGCTATAGCCTTGGGGGGTGGGGCTGGCCAACTTCGTCCGCCGGACTCGGAATGGCGCCAGACTTTGCGAGGCGCCTCCGTGTGCCAAAAATTGGCCGCGGGTACAGCCGCGCCCAAAAATACCCGCCCGAAGGCCGGGGCGCCAAGTTCGTCCAGCGGAAAGAGGCCACAAAAACGGGTGGGCTATAGCCTTGGGGCGTGGGGCTGGCCAACTTCGTCCGCCGGACTCGGAATGGCGCGAGACTTTGTGAGGCATCTCCGTGTGCCAAAAATAGGCCGCGGGCACAGCCGCGCCCAAAAATACCCTCCCGAAGGCCGGGGCGCCAAGTTCGTCCAGCGGAAAGAGGCCACAAAAACGGGTGGGCTATAGCCTTGGGGCGTGGGGCTGGCCAACTTCGTCCGCCGGACTCGGAATGGCGCCAGACTTTGCGAGGCGCCTCCGTGTGCCAAAAATAGGCCGCGGGCACAGCCGCGCCCAAACATACCCCCCCCAAGGCCGGGGCGCCAAGTTCGTCCAGCGGAAAGAGGCCACAAAAACGGGTGGGCTATAGCCTTGGGGCGTGGGGCTGGCCAACTTCGTCCGCCGGACTCGGAATGGCGCGAGACTTTGCGAGTGGCCTCCGTGGCCAAAAATAGGCCCCGTCCACAGCCGCGCACAAAAATAACCGCCCGAAGGCCGGGGCGCCAAGTTCGTCCAGCGGAAAAAGGCCACAAAAACGGGTGGGCTATAGTCTTGGGGGGTGGGGCTGGCCAGCTTCGTCCGCCGGACTCCGAATGGTGCGAGACTTTGCGAGCGGCCTCCGTGTGCCAAAAATAGGCCCTGACCACAGCCGCGCCCAAAAATAACCGCCCGAAGGCTGGGGCGCCAAGTTCGCCCAGCGGAAAAAGGCCACAAAAATGGGTGGGCTATAGCCTTGGGGGGTGGGGCTGGCCAACTTCGTCCGCCGGACTCGGAATGGCGCGAGACTTTGCGAGCGGCCTCCGTGTGCCAAAAATAGGCCCCAGGCACAGCCGGGCCCAAAAATAACCACCCGAAGGCCGGGGCGCCAAGTTCGTCCAGCGGAAAAAGGCCACAAAAACGGGTGGGCTATAGCCTTGGGGGGTGGGGCTGGCCAGCTTCGTCCGCCGGACTCCGAATGGCGCGAGACTTTACGAGCGGCCTCCGTGTGCCAAAAATAGGCCCCGGGCACGGCCGCGGCCAAAAACAACCGCCCGAAGGCCGGGGCGCCAAGTTCGTCCAGCGGAAAAAGGCCACAAAAACAGGTGGGCTATAGCCTTGGGGGGTGGGGATGGCCAACTTCGTCCGCCGGACTCGGAATGGCGCGAGACTTTGCGAGCGGCCTCCGTGTGCCAAAAATAGGCCTCGGGCATACCCGCGCCCAAAAATAACCGCCCGAAGGCCGGGCCGCCAAGTTCGTCCAGCGGAAAAAGGCCACAAAAACGGGTGGGCTATTGCCTTGGGGGGTGGGGCTGGCCAACTTCGTCCGCCGGACTCGGAATGGCGCGAGACTTTGCGAGCGGCCTCCGTGTGCCAAAAATAGGCCCCGGGCACAGCCGCGCCCAAAAATAACCGCCCGAAGGCCGGGCCGCCAAGTTCGTCCAGCTGAAAAAGGCCACAAAAACGGGTGGGTTATAGCCTTGGGGGGTGGGGCTGGCCAACTTCGTCCGCCGGACTCGGAATGGCGCGAGACTTTGCGAGTGGCCTCCGTGGCCAAAAATAGGCCCCGTCCACAGCCGCGCACAAAAATAACCGCCCGAAGGCCGGGGCGCCAAGTTCGTCCAGCGGAAAAAGGCCACAAAAACGGGTGGGCTATAGCCTTGGGGGGTGGGGCTTGCCAGCTTCGTCCGCCGGACTCCGAATGGCGCGAGACTTTGCGAGCGGCCTCCGTGTGCCAAAAATAGGCCCCGGGCACGGCGGCGGCCAAAAATAACCGCCCGAAGGCCGGGGCGCCAAGTTCGTCCAGCGGAAAAAGGCCACAAAAACAGGTGGGCTATAGCCTTGGGGGGTGGGGATGGCCAACTTCGTCCGCCGGACTCGGAATGGCGCGAGACATTGCGAGCGGCCTCCGTGTGCCAAAAATAGGCCTCGGGCATACCCGCGCCCAAAAATAACCGCCCGAAGGCCGGGCCGCCAAGTTCGTCCAGCGGAAAAAGGCCACAAAAACGGTTGGGCTATTGCCTTGGGGGGTGGGGCTGGCCAACTTCGTCCGCCGGACTCGGAATGGCGCGAGACTTTGCGAGCGGCCTCCGTGTGCCAAAAATAGGCCCCGGGCACAGCCGCGCCCAAAAATAACCGCCCGAAGGCCGGGCCGCCAAGTTCGTCCAGCTGAAAAAGGCTACAAAAACGGGTGGGCTATTGCCTTGGGGGGTGGGGCCGGCCAACTTCGTCCGCCGGACTCGGAATGGCGCGAGACTTTGCGAGCGGCCTCCGTGTGCCAAAAATAGGCCCCGGGCACAGCCGCGCCCAAAAATAACAGCCCGAAGGCTGGGCCGCCAAGTTCGTCCAGCGGAAAAAGGCCACAAAAACGGGTGGGCTATAGCCTTGGGGGATGGGGATGGCCAACTTCGTCCGCCGGACTCGGAATGGCGCGAGACTTTGCGAGCGGCCTCCGTGTGCCAAAAATAGGCCCCGTGCACAGCCGCGCACAAAAATAACCGCCCGAAGGCCGGGGCGCCAAGTTCGTCCAGCGGAAAAAGGCCACAAAAACGGGTGGGCTATAGCCTTGCGGGGTGGGGCTGGCCAACTTCGTCCGCCGGACTCGGAATGGCGCGAGACTTTGTGAGCGGCCTCCGTGTGCCAAAAATAGGCCCCGGGCACAGCCGCGCCCAAAAATAACCGCCCGAAGGCCGGGGCGCCAAGTTCGTCCAGCGGAAAAAGGCCACAAAAACGGGTGGGCTATAGCCTTGGGGGGTGGGGCTGGCCAGCTTCGTCCGCCGGACTCCGAATGGCGCGAGACTTTGCGAGCGGCCTCCGTGTGCCAAAAATAGGCCCCGGGCACGGCCACACCCAAAAATAACCGCCCGAAGGCCGGGACGCCAAGTTCGTCCAGCGGAAAAAGGCCACAAAAACCGGTGGGCTATAGCCTTGGGGGGTGGGGCTTGCCAACTTCGTCCGCCGGACTCGGAATGGCGCGAGACTTTGCGAACGGCCTCCGTGTGCCAAAAATATGCCCCGCGCACAGCCGCGCCCAAAAATAACCGCCCGAAGGCCGGGGCGCCAAGTTCGTCCAGCGGAAAAAGGCCACAAAAACGGGTGGGCTATAGCCTTGGGGAGTGGGGCCGGCCTACTTCGTCCGCCGGGCTCGGAATGGCGCGAGACTTTGTGAACGGCCTCCGTGTGCCAAAAATAGGCCCTTGGCACAGCCGCGCCCAAAAATAACCGCCCGAAGGCTGGGGCGCCAAGTTCACCCAGCGGAAAAAGGCCACAAAAACGGGTGGGCTATAGGCTTGGGGGGTGGGGCTGGCCAGCTTCGTCCGCCGGACTCGGAATGGCGTGAGACTTTACGAGCGGCCTCCGTGTGCCAAAAATAGGCCCCGGGCACAGCCGCGCCCAAAAATAACCGCCCGAAGGCCGGTGCGCCAAGTTCGTCCAGCAGAAAAAGGCCACAAAAACGGGTGGGCTATAGCATTGGGGGGTGGGGCTTGCCAACTTCGTCCGCCGGACTCGGAATGGCGCGAGACTTTGCGAGCAACCTCCGTGTGCCAAAAATAGACCCCGGGCACAGCCGCGCCCAAACACAACCGCCCGAAGGCCGGGGCGCCAAGTTCGTCCAGCGGAAAAAGGCCACAAAAACAGGTGGGCTATAGCCTTGGGGGGCGGGGCTGGCAAACTTCGTCCGCCGGACTCGGAATGGCGCGAGACTTTGCGAGCGGCCTCCGTGTTTTAAAAATAGGCCCCGGGCACAGCCGCGCCCAAAAATAACCGCCCGAAGGCCGGGGCGCCAAGTTCGTCCAGCGGAAAAAGGCCACAAAAACGGGTGGGCTATAGCCTTGGGGGGTGGGGCCGGCCCATTTCGTCCGCCGGACTCGGAATGGCGCGAGACTTTGCGAGCGTCCTCCGTGTGCCAAAAATATCCCCTGGGCACAGCCGCACCCAAAATAACTGCCCGAAGGCTGGGGCGCCATGTTCGCCCAGCGGAAAAAGGCCACAAAAATGGGTGGGCTATAGCCTTGGGGGGTGGGGCTGGCCAACTTCGTCCGCCGGACTCGGAATGGCGCGAGACTTTGCGAGCGGCCTCCGTGTGCCAAAAATAGGCCTCGGGCACAGCCGGGCCCAAAAATAACCGCCCGAAGGCCGGGGCGCCAAGTTCGTCCAGCGGAAAAAGGCCACAAAAACGGGTGGGCTATAGCCTTGGGGGGTGGGGCTGGCCAGCTTCGTCCGCCGGACTCGGAATGGCGCGAGACTTTGAGAGCGGTCTCCGTGTGCCAAAAATACGCCCCGGGCACAGCCGCGCCCAAAAATAACCGCCCGAAGGCCGGGGCGCCAAGTTCGTCCAGCGGAAAAAGGCCACAAAAACGGGTGGGCTATAGCCTTGGGGGGTGGGGCTGGCCAGCTTCGTCCGCCGGACTCGGAATGGCGCGAGACTTTGAGAGCGGTCTCCGTGTGCCAAAAATACGCCCCGGGCACAGCCGCGCCCAAAAATAACCGCCCGAAGGCCGGGGCGCCAAGTTCGTCCAGCGGAAAAAGGCCACAAAAACGGGTGGGCTATAGCCTTGGGGGGTGGGGCTGGCCAACTTCGTCCGCCGGACTCGGAATGGCGCAAGATTTTGCGAGCGGCCTCCGTGTTTCAAAAATAGGCCCCGGGCACAGCCGCGCCCAAAAATAACCACCCGAAGGCCGGGGCGCCAAGTTCGTCCAGCGGAAAAAGGCCACAAAAACGGGTGGGCTATAGCCTTGGGGGGTGGGGCTGGCCAACTTCGTCCGCCGGACTCGGAATGGCGCCAGACTTTGCGAGGCGCCTCCGTGTGCCAAAAATAGGCCGCGGGCACAGCCGCGCCCACAAATACCCGCCCCAAGGCCGGGGCTCCAAGTTCTTCCAGCGGAAAGAGGCCACAAAAACGGGTGGGCTATAGCCTTGGGGCGTGGGGCTGGCCAACTTCGTCCGCCGGACTCGGAATGGCGACAGACTTTGCGAGGCGCCTCCGTGTGCCAAAAATAGGCCGCGGGCACAGCCGCGCCCAAAAATACCCGCCCGAAGGCCGGGGCGCCAAGTTCGTCCAGCGGAAAGAGGCCACAAAAACGGGTGGGCTATAGCCTGGGCGCGTGGGGCTGGCCAACTTCGTCCGCCGGACTCGGAATGGTGCCAGACTTTGCGAGGCGCCTCCGTGTGCCAAAAATAGGCCGCGGGCACAGCCGCGCCCAAAAATACCCGCCCCAAGGCCGGGGCGCCAAGTTCGTCCAGCGGAAAGAGGCCACAAAAACGGGTGGGCTATAGCCTTGGGGCGTGGGGCTGGCCAACTTCGTCCTCCGGACTCGGAATGGTGCCAGACTTTGCGAGGCGCCCCCGTGTGCCAAAAATAGGCCGCGGGCACAGCCGCGCCCAAAATACCCGCCCCAAGGCCGGGGCGACAAGGTCGTCCAGCGGAAAGAGGCCACAACCACGGGTTGGCTATAGCCTTGGGGCGTGGGGCTGGCCAACTTCTTCCGCCGGACTCGGAATGGCGCCAGACTTTGCGAGGCGCCTCCGTATGCCAAACATAGGCCGCGGGCACAGCCGCACCCAAAATACCCGCCCCAAGGCCGGGCGCCAAGTTCGTCCCAGCGGAAAGAGGCCACAAAACGGATGGGCTATATCCTTGGGGGTGGGGCTGGCCAACGTCGTCAGCCGGACTCGGAATGGCGCGAGACTTTGCGAGGCGCCTCCGTGTGCCAAAAAGGCCGCGGGCACAGCCGCGCCCAAAATACCCGCCCCAAGGCCGGGCGCCAAGTTCGTCCCAGCGGAAAGAGGCCACAAAATGGGTGGGCTATAGCCTTGGGGCGTGGGGCTGGCCAACTTCGTCCGCCGGACTCGGAATGGCGTCAGACTTTGCGAGGCACCTCCGTGTGCCAAAAATAGGCCGTGGACACAGCCGCGCCCAAAAATACCCGCCCGAAGGCCGGGGCGCCAAGTTCGTCCAGCGGAAAGAGGCCACAAAAACGGGTGGGCTATAGCCTTGGGGCGTGGGGCTGGCCAACTTCGTCCGCCGGACTCGGAATGGCGCCAGACTTTGCGAGGCGCCTCCGTGTGCCATTAATAGGCCTCGTGCACTGGCGCGCGGATTAATTACTTGAGCTAGGCCGGTGCGCCAAGTTCGTCCAGCGGAAAGAGGCCACAAAAACGGGTGGGCTATAGCCTTGGGGGTGGGGCTGGCCAACTGCGTCCGCCGGACTCGGAATGGCGCCAGACTTTGCGAGGCGCCTCCGTGTGCCAAAAATAGGCCGCGGGCACAGCCGCGCCCAAAAATACCCGCCCCAAGGCCGGGGCGCCAAGTTCGTCCAGCGGAAAGAGGCCACAAAAACGGGTGGGCTATAGCCTTGGGGCGTGGGGCTGGCCAACTTCGTCCGCCGGACTCGGAATGGCGCCAGACTTTGCGAGGCGCCTCCGTGTGCCAAAAATAGGCCGCGGGCACAGCCGCGCCCAAAAATACCCGCCCCAAGGCCGGGGCGCCAAGTTCGTCCAGCGGAAAGAGTCCACAAAAACGGGTGGGCTATAGCCTTGGGGCGTGGGGCTGGCCAACTTCGTCCGCCGGACTCGGAATTGTGCCAGACTTTGCGAGGCACCTCCGTGTGCCAAAAATAGGCCGCGGGCACAGCCGCGCCCAAAAATACCCGCCCGAAGGCCGGGGCGCCAAGTTCGTCCAGCGGAAAAAGGCCACAAAAACGGGTGGGCTATAGCCTTGGGGCGTGGGGCTGGCCAACTTCGTCCGCCGGACTCGGAATGGCGCCAGACTTTGCGAGGCGCCTCCGTGTGCCAAAAATAGGCCGCGGGCACAGCCGCGCCCAAAAATACCTGCCCCAAGGCCGGGGCGCCAAGTTCGTCCAGCGGAAAGAGGCCACAAAAACGGGTGGGCTATAGCTTTGGGGCGTGGGGCTGGCCAACTTCGTCCGCCGGACTCGGAATGGTGCCAGACTGTGCGAGGCGCCTCCGTGTGCCAAAAATAGGCCGCGGGCACAGCCGCGCCCAAAAATACCCGCCCCAAGGCCGGGGCGCCAAGTTCGTCCAGCGGAAAGAGGCCACAAAAACGGGTGGGCTATAGCCTTGGGGCGTGGGGCTGGCCAACTTCGTCCTCCGGACTCGGAATGGTGCCAGACTTTGCGAGGCGCCTCCGTGTGCCAAAAATAGGCCGCGGGCACAGCCGCGCCCAAAAATACCCGCCCCAAGGCCGGGGCGCCAAGTTCGTCCAGCGGAAAGAGGCCACAAAAACGGGTGGGCTATAGCCTTGGGGCGTGGGGCTGGCCAACGTCGTCCGCCGGACTCGGAATGGCGCCAGACTTTGCGAGGCGCCTCCGTGTGCCAAAAATAGGCCGCGGGCACAGCCGCACCCAAAAATACCCGCCCCAAGGCCGGGGCGCCAAGTTCGTCCAGCGGAAAGAGGCCACAAAAACGGATGGGCTATAGCCTTGGGGGGTGGGGCTGGCCAACTTCGTCCGCCGGACTCGGAATGGCGCCAGACTTTGCGAGGCGCCTCCGTGTGCCAAAAAAAGGCCGCGGGCACTGCCGCGCCCAAAAATACCCGCCCCAAGGCCGGGGCGCCAAGTTCGTCCAGCGGAAAGAGGCCACAAAAACGGGTGGGCTATAGCCTTGGGGGGTGGGGCTGGCCAACTTCGTCCGCCGGACTCGGAATGGCGCCAGACTTTGCGAGGCGCCTCCGTGTGCCAAAAATAGGCCGCGGGCACAACCGCGCCCACAAATACCCGCCCCAAGGCCGGGGCTCCAAGTTCTTCCAGCGGAAAGAGGCCACAAAAACGGGTGGGCTATAGCCTTGGGGCGTGGGGCTGGCCAACTTCGTCCGCCGGACTCGGAATGGCGACAGACTTTGCGAGGCGCCTCCGTGTGCCAAAAATAGGCCGCGGGCACAGCCGCGCCCAAAAATACCCGCCCCAAGGCCGGGGCGCCAAGTTCGTCCAGCGGAAAGAGGCCACAAAAACGGGTGGGCTATAGCTTTGGGGCGTGGGGCTGGCCAACTTCGTCCGCCGGACTCGGAATGGTGCCAGACTTTGCGAGGCGCCTCCGTGTGCCAAAAATAGGCCGCGGGCACAGCCGCGCCCAAAAATACCCGCCCCAAGGCCGGGGCGCCAAGTTCGTCCAGCGGAAAGAGGCCACAAAAACGGGTGGGCTATAGCCTTGGGGCGTGGGGCTGGCCAACTTCGTCCTCCGGACTCGGAATGGTGCCAGACTTTGCGAGGCGCCTCCGTGTGCCAAAAATAGGCCGCAGGCACAGCCGCGCCCAAAAATACCCGCCCCAAGGCCGGGGCGCCAAGTTCGTCCAGCGGAAAGAGGCCACAAAAACGGGTGGGCTATAGCCTTGGGGCGTGGGGCTGGCCAACTTCGTCCGCCGGACTCGGAATGGCGCCAGACTTTGCGAGGCGCCTCCGTATGCCAAAAATAGGCCGCGGGCACAGCCGCACCCAAAAATACCCGCCCCAAGGCCGGGGCGCCAAGTTCGTCCAGCGGAAAGAGGCCACAAAAACGGATGGGCTATAGCCTTGGGGGGTGGGGCTGGCCAACTTCGTCCGCCGGACTCGGAATGGCGCCAGACTTTGCGAGGCGCCTCCGTGTGCCAAAAAAAGGCCGCGGGCACAGCCGCGCCCAAAAATACCCGCCCCAAGGCCGGGGCGCCAAGTTCGTCCAGCGGAAAGAGGCCACAAAAACGGGTGGGCTATAGCCTTGGGGCGTGGGGCTGGCCAACTTCGTCCGCCGGACTCGGAATGGCGCCAGACTTTGCGAGGCACCTCCGTGTGCCAAAAATAGGCCGCGGACACAGCCGCGCCCAAAAATACCAGCCCGAAGGCCGGGGCGCCAAGTTCGTCCAGCGGAAAGAGGCCACAAAAACGGGTGGGCTATAGCCTTGGGGGTGGGGCTGGCCAACTTCCGTCCGCCGGACTCGGAATGGCGCCAGACTTTGCGAGGCTCCTCCGTGTGCCAAAAATAGGCCGCGGGCACTGCCGCGCCAAAAATACCCGCCCGAAGGCCGGGCGCCAAGTTCGTCCCAGCGGAAAGAGGCCACAAAACGGGTGGGCTATAGCCTTGGGGGTGGGGCTGGCCACCTCCGTCCGCCGGACTCGGAATGGCGCCAGACTTTGCGAGGTGCCTCTGTGTGCCAAAAATAGGCCGCGGGCACAGCCGCGCCAAAAATACCCGCCCCAAGGCCGGGCGCCAAGTTCGTCCAGCGGAAAGAGGCCACAAAACGGGTGGGCTATAGCCTTGGGGCGTGGGGCTGGCCAACTTCGTCCGCCCGGACTCGGAATGGCGCCAGACTTTGCGAGGCGCCTCCGTGTGCCAAAAATAGGCCGCGGGCACAGCCGCGCCCAAAATACCCGCCCCAAGGCCGGGCGCCAAGTTCGTCCAGCGGAAAGAGTCCACAAAAACGGGTGGGCTAGAGCGTTGCGGCGTGGGGCTGGCCACCTTCGTCCGCCGGACTCGGGTTGTGCCAGACTTTGCGAGGCACCTCCGTGTGCCAAAAATAGGCCGCGGGCACAGCCGCGCCAAAAATACCCGCCCGAAGGCCGGGCGCCAAGTTCGTCCAGCGGAAAGAGGCCACAAAACGGGTGGGCTATAGCCTTGGGGCGTGGGGCTGGCCAACTTCGTCCGCGGACTCGGAATGGCGCCAGACTTTGCGAGGCGCCTCCGTGTGCCAAAAATAGGCCGCGGGGCACAGCCGCGCCCAAAATACCCGCCCCAAGGCCGGGCGCCAAGTTCGTCCAGCGGAAAGAGGCCACAAAACGGGTGGGCTATAGCTTTGGGGCGTGGGGCTGGCCAACCGTCCGCCGGACTCGGAATGGTGCCAGACTGCGCTAGGCGCCTCCGTGTGCCAAAAATAGGCCGCGGGCACAGCCCCGTCCAAAAATACCCGCCCCAAGGCCGGGGCGCCAAGTTCGTCCAGCGGAAAGAGGCCATAAAAACGGGTGGGCTATAGCCTTGGGGCGTGGGGCTGGCCAACTTCGTCCTCCGGACTCAGAATGGGGCCTGACTTTGGGAGGCGCCTCCGTGTGCCAAAAATAGACCGCGGGCACAGCCGCGCCCAAAAACACCCACCCCAAGGCCGGGTCGCCAAGTCCTTCCAGCGTAAAGAGGCCACAAAACGGGTGGGCTATAGCCTTGGGGCGTGGGGCTGGCCAACTTCGTCCCGCGGACTCGGAATGGCGCCAGACTTTGCGAGGCGCCTCCGTGTGCCAAAAATAGCCCGCGGGCACAGCCGCACCCAAAATACCCGCCCCAAGGCCGGGCGCCAAGTTCGTCCAGCGGAAAGAGGCCACAAAAACGGATGGGCTATAGCCTTGGGGGTGGGGCTGGCCAACCGTCCGCCGGACTCGGAATGGCGCCAGACTTTGCGAGGCTCCTCCGTGTGACAAATATACCCAGCTGGCACAGCCGCGACAAAATATACCCGCCACATGGGCGGTGCGCCAAGGTCGTCCAGCGGACAGAGGCCAGAAAAGCGGGGGGGCTATAGCCTTGCGGGTGGGGCTGGCCAAGTCGTCCGCCGGACTCGGAATGGCGCCAGACTTTGCGAGGCTCCTCCGTGTGCCAAAAATAGGCCGCGGGCACAGCCGCGCCCAAAAATACCCGCCCGAAGGCCGGGGCGCCAAGTTCGTCCAGCGGAAAGAGGCCACAAAAACGGGTGGGCTATAGCCTTGGGGGTGGGGCTGGCCAACCGTCGTCCGCCGACTCGGAATGGCGCCAGACTTTGCGAGGCGCCTCCGTGTACCAAAAATAGGCCGCGGGCACAGCCGCGCCCAAAAATACCCGCCCCAAGGCCGGGGCGCCAAGTTCGTCCAGCGGAAAGAGGCCACAAAAACGGGTGGGCTATAGCCTTGGGGCGTGGGGCTGGCCAACTTCGTCCGCCAGACTCGGAATGGCGCCAAACTTTGCGAGGCGCCTCCGTGGGCCAAAAATAGGCCGCGGGCACAGCCGCGCCCAAAAATACCCGCCCCAAGGCCGGGGCGCCAAGTTCGTCCAGCGGAAAGAGTCCACAAAAACGGGTGGGCTATAGCCTTGGGGCGTGGGGCTGGCCAACTTCGTCCGCCGGACTCGGAATGGCGCCAGACTTTGCGAGGCGCCTCCGTGTGCCAAAAATAGGCCGCGGGCACAGCCGCGCCCAAAAATACCCGCCCCAAGGCCGGGGCGCCAAGTTCGTCCAGCGGAAAGAGTCCACAAAAACGGGTGGGCTATAGCCTTGGGGCGTGGGGCTGGCCACCTTCGTCCGCCGGACTCGGAATTGTGCCAGACTTTGCGAGGCACCTCCGTGTGCCAAAAATAGGCCGCGGGCACAGCCGCGCCCAAAAATACCCGCCCGAAGGCCGGGGCGCCAAGTTCGTCCAGCGGAAAGAGGCCACAAAAACGGGTGGGCTATAGCCTTGGGGCGTGGGGCTGGCCAACTTCGTCCGCCGGACTCGGAATGGCGCCAGACTTTGCGAGGCGCCTCCGTGTGCCAAAAATAGGCCGCGGGCACAGCCGCGCCCAAAAATACCCGCCCCAAGGCCGGGGCGCCAAGTTCGTCCAGCGGAAAGAGGCCACAAAAACGGGTGGGCTATAGCTTTGGGGCGTGGGGCTGGCCAACTTCGTCCGCCGGACTCGGAATGGTGCCAGACTGTGCGAGGCGCCTCCGTGTGCCAAAAATAGGCCGCGGGCACAGCCGCGCCCAAAAATACCCGCCCCAAGGCCGGGCGCCAAGTTCGTCCAGCGGAAAGAGGCCAAAAAACGGGTGGGCTATAGCCTTGGGGGGAGGGGCTGCCAACTTTCTACCTCGGACTCCGGATGGTGCCAGACTTTGCGATGGGCCTCCGTGTGCCAAAAATAGGCCGCGGGCACAGCCGCGCCCAAAAATACCCGCCCGAAGGCCGGGGCGCCAAGTTCGTCCAGCGGAAAGAGGCCACAAAACGGGTGGGCTATAGCCGTGGGGCGTGGGGCTGGCCAACTTCGTCCGCCGGACTCGGAATGGCGCCAGACTTTGCGAGGCCCCTTCGTGTGCCAAAAATAGGCCGCGGGCACAGCCGCGCCCAAAATACCCCCCCCAAGGCCGGGGCGCCAAGTTCGTCCAGCGGAAAGAGGCCACAAAAACGGATGGGCTATAGCCTTGGGGGGTGGGGCTGGCCAACTTCGTCCGCCGGACTCGGAATGGCGCCAGACTTTGCGAGGCGCCTCCGTGTGCCAAAAAAAGGCCGCGGGCACTGCCGCGCCCAAAAATACCCGCCCCAAGGCCGGGGCGCCAAGTTCGTCCAGCGGAAAGAGGCCACAAAAACGGGTGGGCTATAGCCTTGGGGGGTGGGGCTGGCCAACTTCGTCCGCCGGACTCGGAATGGCGCCAGACTTTGCGAGGCGCCTCCGTGTGCCAAAAATAAGCCGCGGGCACAGCCGCGCCCAAAAATACCAGCCCCAAGGCCGGGGCGCCAAGTTCGTCCAGCGGAAAGAGGCCACAAAAACGGGTGGGCTATAGCCTTGGGGGGTGGGGCTGGCCAACTTCGTCCGCCGGACTCGGAATGGCGCCAGACTTTGCGAGGCACCTCCGTGTGCCAAAAATAGGCCGCGGACACAGCCGCGCCCAAAAATACCAGCCCGAAGGCCGGGGCGCCAAGTTCGTCCAGCGGAAAGAGGCCACAAAAACGGGTGGGCTATAGCCTTGGGGGGTGGGGCTGGCCAACTTCGTCCGCCGGACTCGGAATGGCGCCAGACTTTGCGAGGCTCCTCCGTGTGCCAAAAATAGGCCGCGGGCACAGCCGCGCCCAAAAATACCCGCCCGAAGGCCGGGGCGCCAAGTTCGTCCAGCGGAAAGAGGCCACAAAAACGGGTGGGCTATAGCCTTGGGGGGTGGGGCTGGCCAACTTCGTCCGCCGGACTCGGAATGGCGCCAGACTTTGCGAGGCGCCTCCGTGTGCCAAAAATAGGCCGCGGGCACAGCCGCGCCCAAAACTTCCCGCCCCTAGGCCGGGCGCCAATTTCGTCCAGCGGAAAGAGGCCACAAAAACGGGTGGGCTATAGCCTTGGGGCGTGGGGCTGGCCAACTTCGTCCGCCGGACTCGGAATGGCGCCAGACTTTGCGAGGCGCCTCCGTGTGCCAAAAATAGGCCGCGGGCACAGCCGCGCCCAAAAATACCCCCCCCAAGGCCGGGGCGCCAAGTTCGTCCAGCGGAAAGAGTCCACAAAAACGGGTGGGCTATAGCCTTGGGGCGTGGGGCTGGCCAACTTCGTCCGCCGGACTCGGAATTGTGCCAAACTTTGCGAGGCACCTCCGTGTGCCAAAAATAGGCCGCGGGCACAGCCGCGCCCAAAAATACCCGCCCGAAGGCCGGGGCGCCAAGTTCGTCCAGCGGAAAGAGGCCACAAAAACGGGTGGGCTATATCCTTGGGGCGTGGGGCTGGCCAACTTCGTCCGCCGGACTCGGAATGGCGCCAGACTTTGCGAGGCGCCTCCGTGTGCCAAAAATAGGCCGCGGGCACAGCCGCGCCCAAAAATACCCGGCCCAAGGCCGGGGCGCCAAGTTCGTCCAGCGGAAAGAGGCCACAAAAACGGGTGGGCTATAGCCTTGGGGCGTGGGGCTGGCCAACTTCGTCCGCCGGACTCGGAATTGTGCCAGACTTTGCGAGGCACCTCCGTGTGCCAAAAATAGGCCGCGGGCACAGCCGCGCCCAAAAATACCCGCCCGAAGGCCGGGGCGCCAAGTTCGTCCAGCGGAAAGAGGCCACAAAAACGGGTGGGCTATAGCCTTGGGGCGTGGGGCTGGCCAACTTCGTCCGCCGGACTCGGAATGGCGCCAGACTTTGCGAGGCGCCTCCGTGTGCCAAAAATAGACCGCGGGCACAGCCGCGCACAAAAATACCCGGCCCAAGGCCTGGGCGCCAAGTTCGTCCAGCGGAAAGAGGCCACAAAAACGGGTGGGCTATAGCCTTGGGGGGTGGGGCTGGCCAACTTCGTCCGCCGGACTCGGAATGGAGCCAGACTTTGCGAGGCGCCTCCGTGTGCCAAAAATAGGCCGCGGGCACAGCCGCGACCAAAAATACCCCCCCCAAGGCACGGGCGCCAAGTTCGTCCAGCGGAAAGAGGCCACAAAACGGGTGGGCTATAGCCTTGGGGCATGGGGCTGGCCAACCGTCCGCGGACTCGGTATGGCGACAGACTTTGCGAGGCGACTCCGTGTGCCAAAAATATGCCACGGGCACAGCCGCGCCAAAAAATAACCTCCCCAAGGCCTGGGCGCCAAGTTCGTCCAGCGGAAAGAGGCCACAAAAACGGGTGGGCCATAGCCTTGGGGGGGGGGCTGGCCAACCGTCCGCCGGACTCGGAATGGCGCCAGACTTAGCGAGGCGCCTCCGTGTGCCAAAAATAAGCCGCGGGCACAGCCGCGCCAAAAATACCCGCCCCAAGGCCGGGCGCCAAGTTCGTCCAGCGGAAAGAGGCCACAAAAACGGGTGGGCTATAGCCTTGGGGCTTGGGCATGGCCAAATTCGTCCGCCGCACTATTAATCGCGCCAGACTTAGCGAGGGCCCTCCGAGTGCCAAAAATAGGCCATGGACACAGCCGCGCCAAAAATACCAGCCCCCGAAGGCCGGGGCGCCAAGTTCGTCCAGCGGAAAGAGGCCACAAAGGTGGGCTATAGCCTTGGGGGGTGGGGCTGGCCAACTTCGTCCGCCGGACTCGGAATGGCGCCAGACTTTGCGAGGCTCCTCCGTGTGCCAAAAATAGGCCGCGGGCACAGCCGCGCCCAAAAATACCCGCCCGAAGGCCGGGGCGCCAAGTTCGTCCAGCGGAAAGAGGCCACAAAAACGGGTGGGCTATAGCCTTGGGGGGTGGGGCTGGCCAACTTCGTCCGCCGGACTCGGAATGGCGCCAGACTTTGCGAGGCGCCTCCGTGTGCCAAAAATAGGCCGCGGGCACAGCCGCGCCCAAAAATACCCGCCCCAAGGCCGGGGCGCCAAGTTCGTCCAGCGGAAAGAGGCCACAAAAACGGGTGGGCTATAGCCTTGGGGCGTGGGGCTGGCCAACTTCGTCCGCCGGACTCGGAATGGTGCCAGACTTTGCGAGGCACCTCCGTGTGCCAAAAATAGGCCGCGGGCACAGCCGCGCCCAAAAATACCCGCCCCAAGGCCGGGGCGCCAAGTTCGTCCAGCGGAAAGAGGCCACAAAAACGGGTGGGCTATAGCCTTGGGGCGTGGGGCTGGCCAACTTCGTCCGCTGGACTCGGAATGGCGCCAGACTTTGCGAGGCGCCTCCGTGTGCCAAAAATAGGCCGCGGGCACAGCCGCGCCCAAAAATACCCGCCCCAAGGCCGGGGCGCCAAGTTCGTCCAGCGGAAAGAGGCCACAAAAACGGGTGGGCTATAGCCTTGGGGCGTGGGGCTGGCCAACTTCGTCCTCCGGACTCGGAATGGTGCCAGACTTTGCGAGGCACCTCCGTGTGCCAAAAATAGGCCGCGGGCACAGCCGCGCCCAAAAATACCCGCCCCAAGGCCGGGGCGCCAAGTTCGTCCAGCGGAAAGAGGCCACAAAAACGGGTGGGCTATAGCCTTGGGGCGTGCGGCTGGCCAACTTCGTCCGCCGGACTCGGAATGGCGCCAGACTTTGCGAGGCGCCTCCGTGTGCCAAAAATAGGCCGCGGGCACAGCCGCGCCCAAAAATACCCGCCCCAAGGCCGGGGCGCCAAGTGCGACGAGCGGCAAGAGGCCCGGAAAACGGGTGGGGTTTAGGCTTTGGGGGTGGGGCTGGCCAACTTCGTCCGCCGGACTCGGAATGGCGCCAGACTTTGCGAGGCGCCTCCGTGTGCCAAAAATAGGCCGCGGGCACAGCCGCGCCCAAAAATACCCGCCCGAAGGCCGGGGCGCCAAGTTCGTCCAGCGGAAAGAGGCCACAAAAACGGGTGGGCTATAGCCTTGGGGCGTGGGGCTGGCCAACCGTCCGCCGGACTCGGAATGGCGCCAGACTTTGTCAGGCGCCTCCGTGTGCCAAAAATAGTGGGCACAGCCGCGCCAAAATACCGCCCGAAGGCACAGCGGCGCCCAAAAATACCAGCCCTTGGGAGGTGGGGCTGGCCAACTTAAATCCGGCCGGAATAGCGCGCCTGGGATTCGTCCAGCGGAAAGAGCAGCCACAAAACGGGTGGGCTATAAAGCCTTGGGGGTGGGTCTGGCCACCTTCGTCCGCCGGACTCGGAATGGCGCCAGACTTTGCGAGGCTCCTCCGTGTTCCATTAATAGGCCGAGGGCACAGCCGCGCCCAAAAATACCCGCCCAGCGGCCGGCCATAAAAACGGCGCCAGGCCTTGTTCGTCCAGCGGAAAGAGGCCACAAAAAATAGGGTGGGCTATAGCCTTGGGGGCGCCAAGGGCTGGCCAACTTCGTCCGCGGGTGGACTCGGAATGGCGCCAGACTTTGCGGACTGGAATGGCGCCTCCGTGTGCCAAAAATAGGCCGCGGGCACAGCCGCGCCCAAAAATACCCGCCCCAAAGGCCGGGCCCCCAATTACTACCAGCGGAAGCAGGCAACAAAAACGGTTGGGCAAAAGCATTGGGGGAAGGGGCTGGCCAACTATGTCCGCCGGACTCGGAATGGCGCCAGACTTTGCGAGGCGCCTCCGTGTGCCAAAAATAGGCCGCGGGCACAGCCGCGCCCAAAAATACCCGCCCCAAGGCCGGGGCGCCAAGTTCGTCCAGCGGAAAGAGGCCACAAAAACGGGTGGGCTATAGCCTTGGGGCGTGGGGCTGGCCAACTTCGTCCGCCGGACTCGGAATGGCGCCAAACTTTGCGAGGCACCTCCGTGTGCCAAAAATAGGCCGCGGGCACAGCCGCGCCCAAAAATACCCGCCCCAAGGCCGGGGCGCCAAGTTCGTCCAGCGGAAAGAGGCCACAAAACCGGGTGGGCTATAGCCTTGGGGCGTGGGGCTGGCCAACTTCGTCCGCCGGACTCGGAATGGCGCCAGACTTTGCGAGGCGCCTCCGTGTGCCAAAAATAGGCCGCGGGCACGGCCGCGCCCATAAATACCCGCCCCAAGGCCGGGGCGCCAAGTTCGTCCAGCGGAAAGAGGCCACAAAAACGGGTGGGCTATAGCCTTGGGGCGTGGGGCTGGCCAACTTCGTCCGCCGGACTCGGAATGGCGCCAGACTTTGCGAGGCGCCTCCGTGTGCCAAAAATAGGCGCGCTGGGCACAGCCGCGCCCACCACTCCCCGCCCCAAGGCCGGGGCGCCAAGGACGTCCAGCGGAAAGAGGCCACACACTCGTGTGGGGTATAGCATTGGGGCGTGGGGCTGGCCACCTTCGTCCGCCGGTCTCGGAATGGCGCCAGACTTTGCGGGTGCCTCCGTGTGCCAAAAATAGGCGCGGGAGCACAGCCGCGCCAAAAATACCCGCCCCAAGGCCGGGCGCCAAGTTCGTCCAGCGGAAAGAGGCCACAAAAGCGGTGGGCTATAGCCTTGGGGCGTGGGGCTGGCCAACCGTCCGCCGGACTCGGAATGGCGCCAGACTTTGCGAGGCGCCTCCGTGTGCCAAAAATAGGCAGCGAGCACAGCCGCGCCAAGATTCGTCCAAAAATACCTTGGGGGCGTGGGGCTGCCCCAAGGCCGGGCGCCAAGTTCGTCCAGCGGAAAGAGGCCACAAAACCCGCCCCAAGGTGGGCTATAGCCTTGGGGCGTGGGGGGCTGGCCAACCAACGTCCGCGCGGACTCGGAATGGCGCCAGACTTTGCGAGGCGCCTCCGTGTGCCAAAAATAGGCCGCGTGCACACCCGCTCCCAAAATACCCGCCGAAATTGGCCGGGCGCCAAGTTCGTCCAGCGGAAAGAGGCCCTCAAAAGCGGGTGGGCTATAGCCTTGGGGCGTGGGGCTGGCCAACCGTCCGCCGGACTCGGAATGGCGCCAGACTTTGAGGCGCCTCCGTGTGCCAAAAATAGACCGCGGGCACAGCCGCGCCCAAAATACCCGCCCCAAGGCCGGGCGCCAAGTTCGTCCAGCGGAAAGAGGCGTCAATTTCGGGTGGGCGATAGCCTTGGGGCGTGGGGCTGGCCAACTTCGGCCGCACTCGGAATGGCGCCCGGCTTTGCGAGGCGCCTCCGTGTGCCAAAAATAGGCCGCGGGCACAGCCGCGCCAAAAATACCCGCCCGAAGGCCGGGCGCCAAGTTCGTCCAGCGGAAAGAGGCCACAAAAGCGGGTGGGCTATAGCCTTGGGGGTGGGGCTGGCCAACCGTCCGCCGGACTCGGACTGGCGCCAGACTTTGCGAGGCGCCTCCGTGTGCCACAAATAGGCCGCGGGCACAGCCGCGCACCCAAATACCCGCACCAAGGCCGGGCGCCAAGTTCGTCCAGCGGAAAGAGGCCACAAAAAGCGGGTGGGCTATAGCCTTGGGGCGTGGGGCTGGCCAACCGTCCGCGGACTCGGAATGGCGCCAGACTTTGCGAGGCGCCTCCGTGTGCCAAAAATAGGCCGCGGGCACAGCCGCGCCAAAAATACCCGCCCCCAAGGCCGGGCGCCAAGTTCGTCCAGCGGAAAGAGGCCACAAAAGCGGGTGGGCTATAGCCTTGGGGGTGGGGCTGGCCAACTTCGTCCGCGGACTCGGAATGGCGCCAGACTTTGCGAGGCGCCTCCTGGTGCCAAAAATAGACAGCGGGCGAGCCGGTTGGCGCAAAAGACCGCACCACGGCCGGGGCGCAAAGTTCGTCCCGCGGAAAGAGGCCACAAAAACGGGTGGGCTATAGCCTTGGGGCGTGGGGCTGGCCAACCGTCCGCCGGACTGGGAATGGCGCCAGACTTTGCGAGGCGCCTCCTTGTGCCAAAAATAGGCCGCGGGCACAGCCGCGCCCAAAATACCCGCCCGTAGGCCGGGCGCCAAGTTCGTCCAGCGGAAAGAGGCCACAAAAAGCGGGTGGGCTATAGCCTTGGGGGTGGGGCTGGCCAACCGTCCGCCGGACTCGGAATGGCGCCAGACTGCGAGCGCCTCCGTGTGCCAAAAATAGGCGCGGGCACAGCCGCGCCCAAAATACCCGCCCCAAGGCCGGGCGCCAAGTTCGTCCAGCGGAAAGAGGCCACAAAAGCGGGTGGGCTATAGCCTTGGGGCGTGGGGCTGGCCAACTTCGTCCGCCGGCCCAGGACTCGGAATGGCGCCAGACTTTGCGGGCGCCTCCGTGTGCCAAAAATAGGCCGCGGGCACAGCCGCGCCCAAAAATACCCGCCCGAAGGCCGGGCGCCAAGTTCGTCCAGCGGAAAGAGGCCACAAAAGCGGGTGGGCTATAGCCTTGGGGCGTGGGGCTGGCCAACCGTCGTCCGCCGGAATGGACTCGGAATGGCGCCAGACTTTGCGAGGCGCCTCCGTGTGCCAAAAATAGGCCGCGGGTGGGCACAGCCGCGCCAAAAATACCCGCCCGAAGGCCGGGCGCCAAGTTCGTCCAGCGGAAAACCATGTCGAGGCCCACAAAAGCGGGTGGGCTATAGCCTTGGGGCGTGGGGCTGGCCAACTCGTCCGCCTGACTCGGAATGGCGCCAGACTTTGCGAGGCGCCTCCGTGTACCAAAAATAGGCCGCGGGCACAGCCGCGCCAAAAATACCCGCCCGAAGGCCGGGCGCCAAGTTCGTCCAGCGGAAAGAGGCCACAAAAAGCGGGTGGGCTATAGCCTTGGGGCGTGGGGCTGGCCAACTTCGTCCGCCCCGGCCTCGGAATGGCGCCAGACATTGCGAGGCGCCTCCGTGTGCCAAAAATAGGCCGCGGGCACAGCAGCGCGAAAAATACCCGCCCGAAGGCCGGGCGCCAAGTTCGTCCAGCGGAAAGAGGCCACAAAAGCGGGTGGGCTAAAGCCTTGCGGGTGGCGCTGTCCAACTTCGTCCGCCGGGATCGGTATGTCGCAATAATTTGCGAGGCGCCTCCGTGTGCCAAAAATAGGCCGCAGGCACAGCCGCGCAAAAATACCCGCCCGAAGGCCGGGCGCCAAGTTCGTCCAGCGGAAAGAGGCCACAAAAACGGGTGGGCTATAGCCTTGGGGGTGGGGCTGGCCAACTTCTGTCCGCGGACTCGGAATGGCGCCAGACTTTGCGAGGCGCCTCCGTGTGCCAAAAATAGGCCTCGGGCACAGCCGCGCCAAAAATACCCGCCCAAGGCCGGGCGCCAGGTTCGTCCAGCGGAAAGAGGCCACAAAAGCGGGTGGGCTATAGCCTTGGGGCGTGGGGCTGGCCAACCGTCCGCCGGACTCGGAATGGCGCCAGTCTTTGCGGCGCCTCCGTGTGCCAAAAATAGGCCGCGGGCACAGCCGCGCCCAAAAATACCCGCCCGAAGGCCGGGCGCCAAGACTCGTCCAGCGGAAAGAGGCCACAAAAGCGGGTGGGCTATAGCCTTGGGGTGGGGCTGGCCAACCGTCCGCCGGGACTCGGAATGGCGCCAGACTTTGCGAGGCGCCTCCGTGTGCCAAAAATAGGCCGCGGGCACAGCCGCGCCCAAAAATACCCGCCCGAAGGCCGGGGCGCCAAGTTCGTCCAGCGGAAAGAGGCCACAAAACGGGTGGGCTATAGGCATAGGGCGTTGGGCAGGCCAACTTCGTCCGCCGGACTGGGAATGGAGCCAGAGTTATCTAGGCTCAACCGAGGTCCCAAAATAGGAAGCGGTCACAGCCGCGCACAAATATACCCGCCCGAAGGCCGGGGCGCCAAGTTCGTCCAGCGGAAAGAGGCCACAAAAACGGGTGGGCTATAGCCTTGGGGGGTGGGGCTGGCCAACTTCGTCCGCCGGACTCGGAATGGCGCCAGACTTTGCGAGGCGCCTCCGTGTGCCAAAAATAGGCCGCGGGCACAGCCGCGCCCAAAATACCCGCCCCAAGGCCGGGGGCCAAGTTCGTCGCCAAGTCCAGCGGAAAGAGGCCACAAAAACGCAGGTGGGCTATAGCCTTGGGGGTGGGGCTGGCCAACTTCGTCCGCCGGACTCGGTTTTGCGCCAGTCTTTGCGAGGCGCCTACGTGTGCCAAAAATCGGCCGCGGGCACCGCCGCGCCCAAAAATACCCGCCCTAAGGCCGGGGCGCCAACTTCGTCCATCGGAAAGAGGCCACAAAACGGGTGGGCTATACCCTTGGGTCGTGGGGCTGGCCAACCGTCCCGCCGGACTCGGAATGGCGCCAGACATTGCGAGGCGCTCCGAGTGCCAAAAATAGGCCGCGGGCACAGCCGCGCCAAAAATACCCGCCCGAAGGCCGGGCGCCAAGTTCGTCCAGCGGAAAGAGGCCACAAAAACGGGTGGGCTATAGCCTTGGGGGTGGGGCTGGCCAACCGTCCGCCCGACTCGGAATCGCGCAAGACTTAAAGAGGCGCCTCCGTGTGCCAAAAATAGGCCGCGGGCACAGCCGCGCGCCAAAAGAACCGCCCGAAGGCCGGGCGCCAAGTTCGTCCCAGCGGAAAGAGGCCACAAAAGCGGGTGGGCTATAGCCTTGGGGGTGGGGCTGGCCAACCGTCCGACGGACTCGGAATGGCGCCAGACTTTGCGAGGCGCCTCCGTGTGCCAAAATAGGCCTCGGGCACAGCCGCGCCCAAAAATACCCGCCCGACGGCCGGGCGCCAAGTTCGTCCCAGCGGAAAGAGGCCACAAAACGGGTGGGCTATAGCCTTGGGGCGTGGGGCTGGCCAACTTCGTCCGCCCGGACTCGGAATGGCGCCAGTCTTTGCGAGGCGCCTTCGTGTACCAAAAATAGGCCGCGGGCACAGCCGCGCCCAAAAATACTCCGCCCGAAGGCCGGGCGCCAAGATCGTCCAGCGGAAAGAGGCCACAAAAGCGGGTGGGCTATAGCCTTGGGGGTGGGGCTGGCCAACTTCGTCCGCCGGACTCGGAATGGCGCCAGACTTTGCGAGGCACCTCCGTGTGCCAAAAATAGGCCGCGGGCACAGCCGCGCCAAAAATACCCGCCCCAAGGCCGGGGCGCCAAGTTCGTCCAGCGGAAAGAGGCCACAAAAACGGGTGGGCTATAGCCTTGGGGCGTGGGGCTGGCCAACTTCGTCCGCCGGACTCGGAATGGCGCCAGACATTGCGAGGCGCCTCCGTGTGCCAAAAATAGGCCGCGGGCACAGCCGCACCAAAAATACCCGCCAAGGCCGGGCGCCAAGTTCGTCCAGCGGAAAGAGGCCACAAAAACGGGTGGGCTATAGCCTTGGTGGGGGGCGCCGGACTCGGAATGGCGCCAGACTTTGCGAGGCGCCTCCGTGTGCCAAAAATAGGCCGCGGGCACAGCCGCGCCCAAAAATACCCGCCCGAAGGCCGGGGCGCCAAGTTCGTCCAGCGGAAAGAGGCCACAAAAACGGGTGGGCTATAGCCTTGGGGGGTGGGGCTGGCCAACTTCGTCCGACGGACTCGGAATGGCGCCAGACTTTGCGAGGCGCCTCCGTGTGCCAAAAATAGGCCTCGGGCACAGCCGCGCCCAAAAATACCCGCCCGAAGGCCGGGGCGCCAAGTTCGTCCAGCGGAAGAGAGCCACAAAAACGGGTGGTCTATAGCCTTGGGGGGTTGCGCTGTCGAACTTCGTCCTACGGACTCGGTATGGCTCCAGACTTTGCGAGGTGCCTCCGTGTGCCAAAAATAGGCCGCGGGCACAGCCGCGCCCAAAAATACCCGCCCCAAGGCCGGGGCGCCAAGTTCGTCCAAAGGAAAGAGGCCACAAAAACGGGTGGGCTATAGCCTTGGGGCGTGGGGCTGGCCAACTTCGTCCGCCGGACTCGGAATGGCGCCAGACTTTGCGAGGCGCCTCCGTGTGCCAAAAATAGGCCGCGGGCACAGCCGCGCCCAAAAATACCAGCCCGAAGGCCGGGGCGCCAAGTTCGTCCAGCGGAAAGAGGCCACAAAAACGGGTGGGCTATAGCCTTGGGGGGTGGGGCTGGCCAACTTCGTCCGCCGGACTCGGAATGGCGCCAGCCCTCGCGAGGCTCCTCCGTGTGCCAAAAATAGGCCGCGGGCACAGCCCCGCCCAGAACTACCTGCCCGAAGGCCGGGGCGCCAAGTTCGTCCAGCGGAAAGAGGCCACAAAAACGGGTGGGCTATAGCCTTGGGGGGTGGGGCTGGCCAACTTCGTCCGCCGGACTCGGAATGGCGCCAGACTTTGCGAGGCTCCTCCGTGTGCCAAAAATAGGCCGCGTGCACAGCCGCGCCCAAAAATACCCGCCCGAAGGCCGGGGCGCCAAGTTCGTCCAGCGGAAAAAGGCCACAAAAACGGGTGGGCTACAGCCTTGGGGGGTGGAGCTGGCCAACTTCGTCCGCCGGACTCGGAATGGCGCGAGACTTTACGAGGCGCCTCCGTGTGCCAAAAATAGGCCGCGTGCACAGCCGCGCCGAAAAATACCTGCCCGAAAGCCGGGGCGCCAGGTTCGTCCAGCGGAAAAAGGCCACAAAAACAGGTGGGCTATAGCCTTGGGGGGTGGGGCTGGCCAACTTAGTCCGCCGGACTCGGAATGGCGCGAGACTTTGCGAAGCGCCTTCGTCTGCCAAAAATACATCGCTGGAAGAGCCGTGCCCAAAAATACCCACCCGAAGGCCGGGGCGCCAAGTTCGTCCAGCGGAAAAAGGCCACAAAAACGGGTGTGCTATAGCCTTGGGGGGTGGGGCTGGCCAACTTCGTCCGCCGGACTCGGAATGGCGCGAGACTTTGCGAGGCACCTCCGTGTGCCAAAAATAGGCCGCGGACACAGCCGTGCCCAAAAATACCCGCCCGAAGGCCGGGTCGCCAAGTTCGTCCAGCGGAAAAAGGCCACAAAAACGGGTGGGCTATAGCCTTGGGGGGTGGGGCTGCCCAACTTCGTCCGCTGGACTCGGAATGGCGCGGGACTTTGCGAGGTGCCTCCGTTGGCCAAAAATAGGCTGCGGGCACAGCCGCCCCCAAAAGTACCTGCCCGAAGGCCGGGGCGCCAAGTTCGTCCAGCGGAAAAAGGCCACAAAAACGGGTGGGCTATAGCCTTGGGGGGTGGGGCTGGCCAACTTCGTCCGCCGGACTCGGAATGGCGCGAGACTTTGCGAGGCGCCTCCGTGTGCCAAAAATAGGCCGCGTGCACAGCCGCGCCGAAAAATACCTGCCCGAAAGCCTGGGCGCCAGGTTCGTCCAGCGGAAAAAGGCCACAAAAACGGGTGGGCTATAGCCTTGGGGGGTGGGGCTGCCCAACTTCGTCCGCTGGACTCGGAATGGCGCCGGACTTTGCGAGGAGCCTCCGTTGGCTGTGGAAAGGCTGCGGGCACAGCCGCCCCCAAAAGTACCTGCCCGAAGGCCAGGGCGCCAAGTTCGTCCAGCGGAAAAAGGCCACAAAAACGGGTGGGCTATAGCCTTGGGGGGTGGGGCTGGCCAACTTCGTCCGCCGGACTCGGAATGGCGCGAGACTTTGCGAGGCGCCTCCGTGTGCCAAAAATAGGCCGCGTGCACAGCCGCGCCGAAAAATACCTGCCCGAAAGCCTGGGCGCCAGGTTCGTCCAGCGGAAAAAGGCCACAAAAACGGGTGGGCTATAGCCTTGGGGGGTGGGGCTGCCCAACTTCGTCCGCTGGACTCGGAATGGCGCCGGACTTTGCGAGGTGCCTCCGTTGGCCAAAAATAGGCTGCGGGCACAGCCGCCCCCAAAAGTACCTGCCCGAAGGCCAGGGCGCCAAGTTCGTCCAGCGGAAAAAGGCCACAAAAACGGGTGGGCTATAGCCTTGGGGGGTGGGGCTGGCCAACTTCGTCCGCCGGACTCGGAATGGCGCGAGACTTTGCGAGGCGCCTCCGTGTGCCAAAAATAGGCCGCGTGCAGAGCCGCGCCGAAAAATACCTGCCCGAAAGCCGGGGCGCCAGGTTCGTCCAGCGGAAAAAGGCCACAAAAACGGGTGGGCTATAGCCTTGGGGGGTGGGGCTGGCCAACTTAGTCCGCCGGACTCGGAATGGCGCGAGACTTTGCGAAGCGCCTTCGTCTGCCAAAAATACATCGCTGGAAGAGCCGTGCCCAAAAATACCCACCCGAAGGCCGGGGCGCCAAGTTCGTCCAGCGGAAAAAGGCCACAAAAACGGGTGTGCTATAGCCTTGGGGGGTGGGGCTGGCCAACTTCGTCCGCCGGACTCGGAATGGCGCGAGACTTTGCGAGGCACCTCCGTGTGCCAAAAATAGGCCGCGGACACAGCCGTGCCCAAAAATACCCGCCCGAAGGCCGGGTCGCCAAGTTCGTCCAGCGGAAAAAGGCCACAAAAACGGGTGGGCTATAGCCTTGGGGGGTGGGGCTGGCCGACTTCGTCAGCCGGACTCGGAATGGCGCAAGACTTTCGAGGCGACTCCGTGTACCAAAAATAGGGCGCGGGAACAGCCCCGCCCAAAAATACCCGCCCGAAGGCCGGGGCGCAAAGTTCGTCCAGCGGAAAAAGGCCATAAAAACGGGTGGGCTATAGCCTTGGGGGGTGGGGCTGACCAACTTCATCCGCGGACTCGGAATGGCGTGAGAGTTTGCGAGGCACCTCCGTGTGTCAAAAATAGGCCGCGGACACAGCCGCGCCCAAAAATACCAGCCCGAAGGCCGGGGCGCCAAGTTCGTCCAGCGGAAAAAGACCACAAAAACGGGTGGGCTATTACCTTGGGGGGTGTGGCTGGCCAACTTCGTCCGCCGGACTTGGAATGGCGCGGTACTTTGCGAGGCGCCTCCGTTGGCAAAAAATAGGCCGCGGGCACAGCCGTGCCCAAAAATACCCACCCGAAGGCCGGGGCGCCAAGTTCGTCCAGCGGAAAAAGGCCACAAAAACGGGTGGGCTACAGCCTTGGGGGGTGGGGCTGGCCAACTTCGTCCGCCGGACTCGGAATGGCGCGAGACTCTACGAGGCGCCTCCGTGTGCCAAAAATAGGCCGCGTGCACAGCCGCGCCGAAAAATACCTGCCCGAAAGCCGGGGCGCCAGGTTCGTCCAGCGGAAAAAGGCCACAAAAACGGGTGGGCTATAGCCTTGGGGGGTGGGGCTGGCCAACTTAGTCCGCCGGACTCGGAATGGCGCGAGACTTTGCGAAGCGCCTTCGTCTGCCAAAAATACATCGCTGGAAGAGCCGTGCCCAAAAATACCCACCCGAAGGCCGGGGCGCCAAGTTCGTCCAGCGGAAAAAGGCCACAAAAACGGGTGTGCTATAGCCTTGGGGGGTGGGGCTGGCCAACTTCGTCCGCCGGACTCGGAATGGCGCGAGACTTTGCGAGGCTCCTCCGTGTGCCAAAAATAGGCCGCGGACACAGCCGTGCCCAAAAATACCCGCCCGAAGGCCGGGTCGCCAAGTTCGTCCAGCGGAAAAAGGCCACAAAAACGGGTGGGCTATAGCCTTGGGGGGTGGGGCTGCCCAACTTCGTCCGCTGGACTCGGAATGGCGCGGGACTTTGCGAGGTACCTCCGTTGGCCAATAATAGGCTGCGGGCACAGCCGCCCCCAAAAGTACCTGCCCGAAGGCCGGGGCGCCAAGTTCGTCCAGCGGAAAAAGGCCACAAAAACGGGTGGGCTATAGCCTTGGGGGGTGGGGCTGGCCAACTTCGTCCGCCGGACTCGGAATGGCGCGAGACTTTGCGAGGCGCCTCCGTGTGCCAAAAATAGGCCGCGTGCACAGCCGCGCCGAAAAATACCTGCCCGAAAGCCGGGGCGCCAGGTTCGTCCAGCGGAAAAAGGCCACAAAAACGGGTGGGCTATAGCCTTGGGGGGTGGGGCTGGCCAACTTAGTCCGCCGGACTCGGAATGGCGCGAGACTTTGCGAAGCGCCTTCGTCTGCCAAAAATACATCGCTGGAAGAGCCGTGCCCAAAAATACCCACCCGAAGGCCGGGGCGCCAAGTTCGTCCAGCGGAAAAAGGCCACAAAAACGGGTGTGCTATAGCCTTGGGGGGTGGGGCTGGCCAACTTCGTCCGCCGGACTCGGAATGGCGCGAGACTTTACGAGGCACCTCCGTGTGCCAAAAATAGGCCGCGGACACAGCCGTGCCCAAAAATACCCGCCCGAAGGCCGGGTCGCCAAGTTCGTCCAGCGGAAAAAGGCCACAAAAACGGGTGGGCTATAGCCTTGGGGGGTGGGGCTGCCCGACTTCGTCCGCCGGACTCGGAATGGCGCAAGACTTTCGAGGCGACTCCGTGTACCAAAAATAGGGCGCGGGCACAGCCGCCCCCAAAAGTACCTGCCCGAAGGCCGGGGCGCCAAGTTCGTCCAGCGGAAAAAGGCCACAAAAACGGGTGGGCTATAGCCTTGGGGGGTGGGGCTGCCCAACTTCGTCCGCCGGACTCGGAATGGCGCGAGACTTTGCGAGGCACCTCCGTGTGCCAAAAATAGGCCGCGGACACAGCCGTGCCCAAAAATACCCGCCCGAAGACCGGGGCGCGAAGTTCGTCCAGCGGAAAATGGCCACAAAAACGGGTGGGCTATAGCCTTGGGGGGTGGGGCTGGCCGACTTCGTCCGCCAGACTCGGAATGGCGCGAGACTTTGCGAGGCGACTCCGTGTACGAAAAATAGGCCGCGGGAACAGCCGCGCCCAAAAATACCCGCCCGAAGGCCGGGGCGCCAAGTTCGTCCAACGGAAAAAGGCCACAAAAACGGGTGGGCTATAGCCTTGGGGGGTGGGGCTGGCATACTTCGTCCGCGGACTCGGAATGGCGCGAGACTTTGCGAGGCACCTCCGTGTGTCAAAAATAGGCCGCGGACACAGCCGCGCCCAAAAATACCCGCCCGAAGGCCGGGGCGCCAAGTTCGTCCAGCGGAAAAAGGCCACAAAAACGGGTGGGCTATAGCCTTGGGGGGTGGGGCTGGCCAACTTCGTCCGCGGACTCGGAATGGCGCGAGACTTTGCGAGGCACCTCCGTGTGCCAAAAATAGGCCGCGGACATGGCCGCGCCCAAAAATACCCGCCCGAAGGCCGGGGCGCCAAGTTCGTCCAGCGGAAAAAGACCACAAAAATGGGTGGGCTATTACCTTGGGGGGCTTGGCTGGCCCACTTCGTCCGCCAGACTCGGAATGGCGCGGGACTTTACGAGGCATATCCGTTGCCCAGAAATAGGCCGTGGGCACAGCCGCGCCCAAAAATACCCACCCGAAGGCCGGGGCGCCAAGTTCGTCCAGCGGAAAAAGGCCACAAAAACGGGTGGGCTATAGCCCTTGGGGGTGGGGCTGGCCCACTTCGTCCGCCGGACTCGGAATGGCGCGAGACTTTGCGAGGCGCCTCCGTTGGCCAAAAATAGGCCGGGGGCACAGCCGCGCCCAAAAATACCCACCCGAAGGCCGGGGCGCCAAGTTCGTCTAGCGGAAAAAAGCCACAAAAACGGGTGGGCTATAGCCTTGTGGGGTGGGGCTGGCCGACTTCGTCCGCCGGACTAGGAATGGCGCGAGACTTTCCGAGGCGACTCCGTGTATGAAAAATAGGCCGCGGGACCAGCCGCGCCCAAAAATACCCGCCCGAAGGCCGGGGCGCCAAGTTCGTCCAGTGGAAAAAGGCCACAAAAACGGGTGGGCTATAGCCTTGGGGGGTGGGGCTGGCCCACTTCATCCGCCAGACTCGGAATGGCGCGATACTTTGCGAGACGACTCCGTGTACCCAAAATAGGGCGCGGGAACATCCGCGCCCAAAAATACCAGCCCGAAGGCCGGGGCGCCAAGTTCGTCCAACGGAAAAAGGCCACAAAAACGGGTGGGCTATAGCCTTGGGGGGTGGGGCTGGCATACTTCGTCCGCGGACTCGGAATGGCGCGAGACTTTGCGAGGCACCTCCGTGTGTCAAAAATAGGCCGCGGACACAGCCGCGCCCAAAAATACCCGCCCGAAGGCCGGGGCGCCAAGTTCGCCCAGCGGAAAAAGACCACAAAAACGGGTGGGCTATTACCTTGGGGGGTGTGGCTGGCCAACTTCGTCCGCCGGACTTGGAATGGCGCGGCACTTTAAGAGGTGCCTCCGTTGGCCAAAAATAGGCCGCGGGCACAGCCGCGCCCAAAAATACCCACCCGAAGGCCGGGGCGCCAAGTTCGTCCAGCGGAAAAAGGCCACAAAAACGGGTGGGCTATAGCCTTGGGGGGTGGGGCTGGCCAACTTCGTCCGCCGGACTCGGAATGGCGCGAGACTTTGCGAGGCACCTCCGTGTGCCAAAAATAGGCCGCGGGCACAGCCGCGCCGAAAAAGACCTGCCCGAAGGCCGGGGCGCCAGGTTCGTCCAGCGGAAAAAAGCCACCAAAACGGGTGGGCTATAGCCTTGGGGGGTGGGGCTGGCCAACTTAGTCCGCCGGACTCGGAATGGCGCGAGACTTTGCGAAGCGCCTTCGTCTGCCAAAAATACGCCGCTGGAAGAGCCGCACCCAAAAATACCAACCCGAAGGCCGGGGCGCCAAGTTCGTCCAGCGGAAAAAGGCCACAAAAACGGGTGGGCTATAGCCTTGGGGGGTGGGGCTGGCCAACTTCGTCCGCCGGACTCGGAATGGCGCGAGACTTTGCGAGGCACCTCCATGGGCCAAAAATAGGCCGCGGACACAGCCGTGCCCAAAAATACCCGCCCGAAGGCCGAGTCGCCAAGTTCGTCCAGCGGAAAAAAGCCACAAAAACGGGTGGGCTATAGCCTTGTGGGGTGGGGCTGGCATACTTCGTCCGCAGACTCGGAATGGCGCGAGACTTTGCGAGGCACCTCCGTGTGTCAAAAATAGGCCGTGGACACAGCCGCGCCCAAAAATACCCACCCGAAGGCCGGGGCGCCAAGTTCGTCCAGCGGAAAAAGGCCACAAAAATGGGTGGGCTATAGCCTTGGGGGGTGGGGCTGGCCAACTTCGTCCGCCGGACTCGGAATGGCGCGAGACTTTGCGAGGCGCCTCCGTGTCCCAAAACTAGGCCTTGGGAACAGCCGCGCCCAAAAATACCAGCCTGAAGTCCGGGGCGCCATGTTCGTCCAGCGGAAAAAGGCCACAAAAACGGGTGGGGCTATAGCCTTGGGGGGTGGGGCGTGCCAACTTCGTCCGCCGGACTCGGAATGGCGCGAGACCTTGCGAGGAGCCTCCGTGTGACAAAAATGGGCCGCGGGGACAGCCGCACCCAAAAATACCCGCCCGAAGGCCAGGGCGCCAAGTTCGTCCAGCGGAAAAACGCCACAAAAACGGGTGGGCTATAGCCTTGGGGGGTGGGGCTGGCCCACTTCGTCCGCCGGACTCGGAATGGCGCGTGACTTTGCGAAGCGCCTTCGTCTGCCAAAAATAGGCCGCTGGCAGAGCCGCGCCCAAAAATACCCACCCGAAGGCCGGGGCGCCAAGTTCGTCCAGCGGAAAAAGGCCACAAAAACGGGTGGGCTATAGCCTTGGGGGGTGGGGCTGGCCAACTTCGTCCGCTGGACTCGGAATGGCGCGGGACTTTACGAGGCGCCTCCATTGGCCAAAAATAGGCTGCGGGCACAGCCGCCCCCAAAAATACCCGCCCGAAGGCCGGGGCGCCAAGTTCGTCCAGCGGACAAAGGCCACAAAAACGGGTGGGCTATAGCCTTGGGGGGTGGGGCTGGCCGACTTCGTCCGCCAGACTCGGAATGGCGCGAGACTTTGCGAGGCGACTCCGTGTACGAAAAATAGGCCGCGGGAACAGCCGCGCCCAAAAATACCCACCCGAAGGCCGGGGCGCCAAGTTCGTCCAGCGGAAAAAGGCCACAAAAACGGGTGGGATATAGCCTTGGGCGGTGGGCCTGACATACTTCGTCCGCGGACTCGGAATGGCACGAGACTTTGCGAGGCACCTCCGTGTGTCAAAAATAGGACGCGGACACAGCCGCGCCCAAAAATACCCTCCCGAAGGCCGGGGCGCCAAATTCGTCCAGCGGAAAAAGGCCACAAAAATGGGTGGGCTATAGCCTTGGGGGGTGGGGCTGGCCAACTTCGTCCGCCGGACTCGGAATGGCGTGAGACTTTGCGAGGCGCCTCCGTGTCCCAAAACTAGGCCTTGGGAACAGCCGCGCCCAAAAATACCAGCCTGAAGTCCGGGGCGCCATGTTCGTCCAGCGGAAAAAGGCCACAAAAACGGGTGGGGCTATAGCCTTGGGGGGTGGGGCGTGCCAACTTCGTCCGCCGGACTCGGAATGGCGCGAGACCTTGTGAGGAGCCTCCGTGTGACAAAAATGGGCCGCGGGGACAGCCGCGCCCAAAAATACCCGTCCGAAGGCCGGGGCGCCAAGTTCGTCCAGCGGAAAAACGCCACAAAAACGGGTGGGCTATAGCCTTGGGGGGTGGGGCTGGCCCACTTCGTCCGCCGGACTCGGAATGGCGCGTGACTTTGCGAAGCGCCTTCGTCTGCCAAAAATAGGCCGCTGGCAGAGCCGCGCCCAAAAATACCCACCCGAAGGCCGGGGCGCCAAGTTCGTCCAGCGGAAAAAGGCCACAAAAACGGGTGCGCTATAGCCTTGGGGGGTGGGGCTGGCCAACTTCGTCCGCTGGACTCGGAATGGCGCGGGACTTTACGAGGCACCTCCATTGGCCAAAAATAGGCTGCGGGCACAGCCGCGCCCAAAAATACCCGCCCGAAGGCCGGGGCGCCAAGTTCGTCCAGCGGAAAAAGGCCACAAAAACGGGTGGGCTATAGCCTTGGGGGGTGGGGCTGGCCGACTTCGTCCGCCAGACTCGGAATGGCGCGAGACTTTGCGAGGTGACTCCGTGTACCAAAAATAGGGCGCGGGAACAGCCGCGCCCAAAAATACCCGCTCGAAGGCCGGGGCGCCAAGTTCGTCCAGCGGAAAAAGGCCACAAAAACGGGTGGGATATAGCCTTGGGCGGTGGGCCTGACATACTTCGTCCGCGGACTCGGAATGGCACGAGACTTTGCGAGGCACCTCCGTGTGTCAAAAATAGGCCGCGGACACAGCCGCGCCCAAAAATACCCGCCCGAAGGCTGGGGTGCCAAATTCGTCCAGCGGAAAAAGACCACAAAAACGGGTGGGCTATTACCTTGGGGGGTGTGGCTGGCCAACTTCGTCCGCCGGACTTGGAATGGCGCGGGACTTTGCGAGGCGCCTCCGTTGGCCAAAAATAGGCCGCGGGCACAGCCGCGCCCAAAAATATCCACCCGAAGGCCGGGGCGCCAAGTTCGTCCAGCGGAAAAAGGCCACAAAAACGGGTGGGCTATATCCTTGGGGGGTGGGGCTGGCCAACTTCGTCCGCGGACTCGGAATGGCGCGAGACTTTGTGAGGCACCTCCGTGTGCCAAAAATAGGCCGCGGACATGGCCGTGCCCAAAAATACCTGCCCGAAGGCCGGGGCGCCAAGTTCGTCCAGCGGAAAAAGACCACAAAAATGGGTGGGCTATTACCTTGGGGGGCTTGGCTGGCCAACTTCGTCCGCCGGACTCGGAATGGTGCGGGACTTTACGAGGCATATCCGTTGGCCAAAAATAGGCTGCGGGCACAGCCGCCCCCAAAAATACCCGCCCGAAGGCCGGGGCACCAAGTTCGTCCAGCGGAAAAAGGCCACAAAAACGGGTGGGCTATAGCCTTGGGGGGTGGGGCTGGCCGACTTCATCCGCCAGACTCGGAATGGCGCGAGACATTGCGAGGCGACTCCGTGTACCAAAAATAGGGCGCGGGAACATCCGCGCCCAAAAATACCCGCCCGAAGGCCGGGGCGCCCAGTTCGTCCAACGGAAAAAGGCCACAAAAACGGGTGGGCTATAGCCTTGGGGGGTGGGGCTGGCATACTTAGTCCGCGGACTCGGAATGGCGCGACACTTTGCGAGGCACCTCCGTGTGTCAAAAATAGGCCGCGGACACAGCCACGCCCAAAAATACCCGCCCGAAGGCCGGGGCGCCAAGTTCGCCCAGCGGAAAAAGACCACAAAAACGGGTGGGCTATTACCTTGGGGGGTGTGGCTGCCCAACTTCGTCCGCCGGACTTGGAATGGCGCGGCACATTAAGAGGCGCCTCCGTTGGCCAAAAATAGGCCGCGGGCACTGCCGCGCCCAAAAATACCCACCCGAAGGCCAGGGCGCCAAGTTCGTCCAGCGGAAAAAGGCCACAAAAACGGGTGGGCTATAGCTTGGGGGGTGGGGCTGGCCAACTTCGTCCGCCGGACTCGGAATGGCACGAGACTTTGCGAGGCACCTCCGTGTGCCAAAAATAGGCCGCGGGCACAGCCGCGCCGAAAAATACCTGCCCGAAGGCCGGGGCGCCAGGTTCGTCCAGCGGAAAAAGGCCACCAAAACGGGTGGGCTATAGCCTTGGGGGGTGGGGCTGGCCAACTTAGTCCGCCGGACTCGGAATGGCGCGAGACTTTGCGAAGCGCCTTCGTCTGCCAAAAATACGCCGCTGGAAGAGACGCGCCCAAAAATACCAACCCGAAGGCCGGGGCGCCAAGTTCGTCCAGCGGAAAAAGGCCACAAAAACGGGTGGGCTATAGCCTTGGGGGGTGGGGCTCGCCAACTTCGTCCGCGGACTCGGAATGGCGCGAGACTTTGCGAGGCACCTCCGTGTGCCAAAAATAGGCCGCGGACATGGCCGCGCCCAAAAATACCCGCCCGAAGGCCGGGGCGCCAAGTTCGTCCAACGGAAAAAGACCACAAAAATGGGTGGGCTATTACCTTGGGGGGCTTGGCTGGCCGACTTCGTCCGCCGGACTCGGAATGGCGCGGGACTATACGAGGCGTATCCATTGGCCAGAAATAGGCCGTGGGCACAGCCGCGCCCAAAAATACCCACCCGAAGGCCGGGGCGCCAAGTTCGTCCAGCGGAAAAAGGCCACAAAAACGGGTGGGCTATAGCCTTGGGGGGTGGGGCTGGCCAACTTCGTCCGCCGGACTCGGAATGGCGCGAGACTTTGCGAGGTGCCTCCGTTGGCCAAAAATAGGCCGGGGGCACAGCCGCGCCCAAAAATACCCACCCGAAGGCCGGGGCGCCAAGTTCGTCTAGCGGAAAAAAGCCACAAAAACGGGTGGGCTATAGCCTTGTGGGGTGGGGCTGGCCGACTTCGTCCGCCGGACTCGGAATGGTGCGAGACTTTGCGAGGCGACTACGTGTACGAAAAATAGGCCGCGGGACCAGCCGCGCCCACAAATACACGCCCGAAGGCCGGGGCGCCAAGTTCGTCCAGCGGAAAAAGGCCACAAAAACGGGTGGGCTATAGCCTTGGGGGGTGGGGCTGGCCCACTTCATCCGCCAGACTCGGAATGGCGCGAGACTTTGTGAGGCGACTCCGTGTACCGAAAATAGGGCGCGGGAACATCCGCGCCCAAAAATACCCGCCCGAAGGCCGGGGCGCCAAGTTCGTCCAATGGAAAAAGGCCACAAAAACGGGTGGGCTATAGCCTTGGGGGGTGGGGCTGGCATACTTCGTCCGCGGACTCGGAATGGTACGAGACTTTGCGAGGCACCTCCGTGTGTCAAAAATAGGCCGCGGACACAGCCGCGCCCAAAAATACCCGCCCGAAGGCCGGGGCGCCAAGTTCGCCCAGCGGAAAAAGACCACAAAAACGGGTGGGCTATTACCTTGGGGGGTGTGGCTGGCCAACTTCGTCCGCCGGACTTGGAATGGCGCGGCACTTTAAGAGGCGCCTCCGTTGGCCAAAAATAGGCTGCGGGCACATCCGCGCCCAAAAATACCCACCCGAAGGCCGGGGCGCCAAGTTCGTCCAGCGGAAAAAGGCCACAAAAACGGGTGGGCTATAGCCTTGGGGGGTGGGGCTGGCCAACTTCGTCCGCCGGACTCGGAATGGCGCGAGACTTTGCGAGGCGCCTCCGTGTGCCAAAAATAGGCCGCGGGCACAGCCGCGCCGAAAAATACCTGCCCGAAGGCCGGGGCGCCAGGTTCGTCCAGCGGAAAAAGGCCACCAAAACGGGTGGGCTATAGCCTTGGGGGGTGGGGCTGGCCAACTTAGTCCGCCGGACTCGGAATGGCGCGAGACTTTGCGAAGCGCCTTCGTCTGCCAAAAATACGCCGCTGGAAGAGCCGCGCCCAAAAATACCAACCCGAAGGCCGGGGCGCCAAGTTCGTCCAGCGGAAAAAGGCCACAAAAACGGGTGGGCTATAGCCTTGGGGGGTGGGGCTCTCCTACTTCGTCCGCGGACTCGGAATGGCGCGAGACTTTGCGAGGCACCTCCGTGTGCCAAAAATAGGCCGCGGACATGGCCGCGCCCAAAAATACCCGCCCGAAGGCCGGGGCACCAAGTTCGTCCAACGGAAAAAGACCACAAAAATGGGTGGGCTATTACCTTGGGGGGCTTGGCTGGCCGACTTCGTCCGCCGGACTCGGAATGGCTCGGGACTTTACGAGGCGTATCCATTGGCCAGAAATAGGCCGTGGGCACAGCCGCGCCCAAAAATACCCACCCGAAGGCCGGGGCGCCAAGTTCGTCCAGCGGAAAAAGGCCACAAAAACGGGTGGGCTATAGCCTTGGGGGGTGGGGCTGGCCAACTTCGTCCGCCGGACTCGGAATGGCGCGAGACTTTGCGAGGTGCCTCCGTTGGCCAAAAATAGGCCGGGGGCACAGCCGCGCCCAAAAATACCCACCCGAAGGCCGGGGCGCCAAGTTCGTCCAGCGGAAAAAGGCCACAAAAACGGGTGGGCTATAGCCTTGTGGGGTGGGGCTGGCCGACTTCGTCCGCCGGACTCGGAATGGTACGAGACTTTGCGAGGCGACTACGTGTACGAAAAATAGGCCGCGGGACCAGCCGCGCCCAAAAATACACGCCCGAAGGCCGGGGCGCCAAGTTCGTCCAGCGGAAAAAGGCCACAAAAACGGGTGGGCTATAGCCTTGGGGGGTGGGGCTGGCCCACTTCATCCGCCAGACTCGGAATGGCGCGAGACTTTGCGAGGCGACTCCGTGTACCGAAAATAGGGCGCGGGAACATCCGCGCCCAAAAATACCCGCCCGAAGGCCGGGGCGCCAAGTTCGTCCAATGGAAAAAGGCCACAAAAACGGGTGGGCTATAGCCTTGGGGGGTGGGGCTGGCATACTTCGTCCGCGGACTCGGAATGGTACGAGACTTTGCGAGGCACCTCCGTGTGTCAAAAATAGGCCGCGGACACAGCCGCGCCCAAAAATACCCGCCCGAAGGCCGGGGCGCCAAGTTCGCCCAGCGGAAAAAGACCACAAAAACGGGTGGGCTATTACCTTGGGGGGTGTGGCTGGCCAACTTCGTCCGCCGGACTTGGAATGGCGCGGCACTTTAAGAGGCGCCTCCGTTGGCCAAAAATAGGCCGCGGGCACATCCGCGCCCAAAAATACCCACCCGAAGGCCGGGGCGCCAAGTTCGTCCAGCGGAAAAAGGCCACAAAAACGGGTGGGCTATAGCCTTGGGGGGTGGGGCTGGCCAACTTCGTCCGCCGGACTCGGAATGGCGCGAGACTTTGCGAGGCGCCTCCGTGTGCCAAAAATAGGTCGCGGGCACAGCCGCGCCGAAAAATACCTGCCCGAAGGCCGGGGCGCCAGGTTCGTCCAGCGGAAAAAGGCCACCAAAACGGGTGGGCTATAGCCTTGGGGGGTGGGGCTGGCCAACTTAGTCCGCCGGACTCGGAATGGCGCGAGACTTTGCGAAGCGCCTTCGTCTGCCAAAAATACGCCGCTGGAAGAGCCGCGCCCAAAAATACCAACCCGAAGGCCGGGGCGCCAAGTTCGTCCAGCGGAAAAAGGCCACAAAAACGGGTGGGCTATAGCCTTGGGGGGTGGGGCTGGCCAACTTCGTCCGCTGGACTCGGAATGGTGCGGGAATTTGCGAGGCGCCTCCGTTGGCGAAAAATAGGCTGCGGGCACAGCCGCCCCAAAAATACCCGCCCGAAGGCCGGGGCGCCAAGTTCGTCCAGCGGAAAAAGGCCACAAAAACGGGTGGGCTATAGCCTTGGGGGGTGGGGCTGGCCGACTTCGTCCGCCAGACTCGGAATGGCGCGAGACTTTGCGAGGCGACTCCGTGTACCAAAAATAGGGCGCGGGAACAGCCGCGCCCAAAAATACCCGCCCGAAGGCCGGGGCGCCAAGTTCGTCCAGCGGAAAAAGGCCACAAAAACGGGTGGGCTATAGCCTTGGGGGGTGGGGCTGGCCGACTTCGTCCGCCAGACTCGGAATGGCGCGAGACTTTGCGAGGCGACTCCGTGTACCAAAAATAGGGCGCGGGAACAGCCGCGCCCAAAAATACCCGCCCGAAGGCCGGGGCGCCAAGTTCGTCCAGCGGAAAAAGGCCACAAAAACGGGTGGGCTATAGCCTTGGGGGGTGGGGCTGGCCAACTTCGTCCGCCGGTCTCGGAATGGCGCGAGACTTTGCGAGGCGCCTCCGTGTCCCAAAACTAGGCCTTGGGAACAGCCGCGCCCAAAAATACCAGCCTGAAGTCCGGGGCGCCATGTTCGTCCAGCGGAAAAAGGCCACAAATACGGGTGGGGCTATAGCCTTGGGGGGTGTGGCTTGCCAACTTCGTCCGCAGGACTCGGAATGGCACGAGACCTTGCGAGGTGCCTCCGTGTGACAAAAATGGGCCGCGGGGACAGCCGCGCCCAAAAATACCCGCCCGAAGGCCGGGGCGCCAAGTTCGTCCAGCGGAAAAACGCCACAAAAATGGGTGGGCTATAGCCTTGGGGGGTGGGGCTGGCCCACTTCGTCCGCCGGACTCGGAATGGCGCGTGACTTTACGAAGCGCCTTCGTCTGCCAAAAATAGGCCGCTGGCAGAGCCGCGCCCAAAAATACCCACCCGAAGGCCGGGGCGCCAAGTTCGTCCAGCGGAAAAAGGCCACAAAAACGGGTGGGCTATAGCCTTGGGGGGTGGGGCTGGCCAACTTCGTCCGCTGGACTCGGAATGGTGCGGGAATTTGCGAGGCGCCTCCGTTGGCGAAAAATAGGCTGCGGGCACAGCCGCCCCAAAAATACCCGCCCGAAGGCCGGGGCGCCAAGTTCGTCCAGCGGAAAAAGGCCACAAAAACGGGTGGGCTATAGCCTTGGGGGGTGGGGCTGGCCGACTTCGTCCGCCAGACTCGGAATGGCGCGAGACTTTGCGAGGCGACTCCGTGTACCAAAAATAGGCCGCGGAACAGCCGCGCCCAAAAATACCCGCCCGAAGGCCGGGGCGCCAAGTTCGTCCAGCGGAAAAAGGCCACAAAAACGGGTGGGCTATAGCCTTGGGGGGTGGGGCTGGCCGACTTCGTCCGCCAGACTCGGAATGGCGCGAGACTTTGCGAGGCGACTCCGTGTACCAAAAATAGGGCGCGGGAACAGCCGCGCCCAAAAATACCCGCCCGAAGGCCGGGGCGCCAAGTTCGTCCAGCGGAAAAAGGCCACAAAAACGGGTGGGCTATAGCCTTGGGGGGTGGGGCTGGCATACTTCGTCCGCGGACTCGGAATGGCACGAGACTTTGCGAGGCACCTCCGTGTGTCAAAAATAGGCCGCGGAGACAGCCGCGCCCAAAAATACCCGCCCGAAGGCCGGGGCGCCAAGTTCGTCCAGCGGAAAAAGACCACAAAAACGGGTGGGCTATTACCTTGGGGGGTGTGGCTGGCCAACTTCGTCCGCCGGACTTGGAATGGCGCGGGACATTGCGAGGCGCCTCCGTTGGCCAAAAATAGGCCGCGGGCACAGCCGCGCCCAAAATTACCCACCCGAAGGCCGGGGCGCCAAGTTCGTCCAGCGGAAAAAGGCCACAAAAACGGGTGGGCTATAGCCTTGGGGGGTGGGGCTGGCCGACTTCGTCCGCCAGACTCGGAATGGCGCGAGACTTTGCGAGGCGACTCCGTGTACCAAAAATAGGGCACGGGAACAGCCGCGCCCAAAAATACCCGCCCGAAGGCCGGGGCGCCAAGTTCGTCCAGCGGAAAAAGGCCACAAAAACGGGTGGGCTATAGCCTTGGGGGGTGGGGCTGGCATACTTCGTCCGCGGACTCGGAATGGCACGAGACTTTGCGAGGCACCTCCGTGTGTCAAAAATAGGCCGCGGACACAGCCGCGCCCAAAAATACCCACCCGAAGGCCGGGGCGCCAAGTTCGTCCAGCGGAAAAAGACCACAAAAACGGGTGGGCTATTACCTTGGGGGGTGTGGCTGGCCAACTTCGTGCGCCGGACTTGGAATGGCGCGGGACATTGCGAGGCGCCTCCGTTGGCCAAAAATAGGCCGCGAGCACAGCCGCGCCCAAAATTACCCACCCGAAGGCCGGGGCGCCAAGTTCGTCCAGCGGAAAAAGGCCACAAAAACGGGTGGGCTATAGCCTTGGGGGGTGGGGCTGGCCAACTTCGTCCGCCGGACTCGGAATGGCGCGAGACTTTGCGAGGCGCCTCCGTGTCCCAAAACTAGGCCTTGGGAACAGCCGCGCCCAAAAATACCAGCCTGAAGGCCGGGGCGCCATGTTCGTCCAGCGGAAAAAGGCCACAAAAACGGGTGGGGCTATAACCTTGGGGGGTGGGGCTTGCCAACTTCGTCCGCCGGACTCGGAATGGCGCGAGACCTTGCGAGGAGCCTCCGTGTGACAAAAATGGGCCGCGGGGACAGCCGCGCCCAAAAATACCCGCCCGAAGGCCGGGGCGCCAAGTTCGTCCAGCGGAAAAAGGCCACAAAAACGGGTGGGCTATAGCCTTGGGGGGTGGGGCTGGCACACTTCGTCCGCCGGACTCGGAATGGCGCGTGACTTTGAGAAGCGCCTTCGTCTGCCAAAAATAGGCCGCTGGCAGAGCCGCGCCCAAAAATACCCACCCGAAGGCCGGGGCGCCAAGTTCGTCCAGCGGAAAAAGGCCACAAAAACGGGTGGGCTATAGCCTTGGGGGGTGGGGCTGGCCAACTTCGTCCGCCGGACTCGGAATGGCGCGAGACTTTGCGAGGCACCTCCGTGTGCCAAAAATAGGCCGCGGACACAGCCGCGCCCAAAAATACCCACCCGAAGGCCGGGTCGCCAAGTTCGTCCAGTGGAAAAAGGCCACAAAAACGGGTGGGCTATAGCCTTGGGGGGTGGGGCTGGCCAACTTCGTCCGCCGGACTCGGAATGGCGCGAGACTTTGCGAGGTGCCTCCGTGTCCCAAAACTAGGCCTTGGGAACAGCCGCGCCCAAAAATACCAGCCTGAAGGCTGGGGCGCCATGTTCGTCCAGCGGAAAAAGGCCACAAAAACGGGTGGGGCTATAACCTTGGGGGGTGGGGCTTGCCAACTTCGTCCGCCGGACTCGGAATGGCGCGAGACCTTGCGAGGAGCCTCCGTGTGACAAAAATGGGCCGCGGGGACAGCCGCGCCCAAAAATACCCGCCCGAAGGCCGGGGCGCCAAGTTCGTCCAGCGGAAAAAGGCCACAAAAACGGGTGGGCTATAGCCTTGGGGGGTGGGGCTGGCACACTTCGTCCGCCGGACTCGAAATGGCGCGTGACTTTGAGAAGCGCCTTCGTCTGCCAAAAATAGGCCGCTGGCAGAGCCGCGCCCAAAAATACCCACCCGAAGGCCGGGGCGCCAAGTTCGTCCAGCGGAAAAAGGCCACAAAAACGGGTGGGCTATAGCCTTGGGGGGTGGGGCTGGCCAACTTAGTCCGCCGGACTCGGAATGGCGCGAGACTTTGCGAAGCGCCTTCGTCTGCCAAAAATACGCCGCTGGAAGAGCCGCGCCCAAAAATACCAACCCGAAGGCCGGGGCGCCAAGTTCGTCCAGCGGAAAAAGGCCACAAAAACGGGTGGGCTATAGCCTTGGGGGGTGGGGCTGGCAACTTCGTCCGCCGGACTCGGAATGTCGCGAGACTTTGCGAGGCGCCTCCGTGTCCCAAAACTAGGCCTTGGGAACAGCCGCGCCCAAAAATACCAGCCTGAAGTCCGGGGCGCCATGTTCGTCCAGCGGAAAAAGGCCACAAATACGGGTGGGGCTATAGCCTTGGGGGGTGGGGCTTGCCAACTTCGTCCGCCGGACTCGGAATGGCGCGAGACCTTGCGAGGTGCCTCCGTGTGACAAAAATGGGCCGCGGGGACAGCCGCGCCCAAAAATACCCGCCCGAAGGCCGGGGCGTCAAGTTCGTCCAGCGGAAAAACGCCACAAAAATGGGTGGGCTATAGCCTTGGGGGGTGGGGCTGGCCCACTTCGTCCGCCGGACTCAGAATGGCGCGTGACTTTACGAAGCGCCTTCGTCTGCCAAAAATAGGCCGCTGGCAGAGCCGCCCCCAAAAATACCCACCCGAAGGCCGGGGCGCCAAGTTCGTCCAGCGGAAAAAGGCCAAAAAAAAAGGTGGGCTATAGCCTTGGGGGGTGGGGCTGGCCAACTTCGTCCGCCGGACTCGGAATGGCGTGAGACCTTGCGAGGAGCCTCCGTGTGACAAAAATGGGCCGCGGGGACAGCCGCGCCCACAAATACCCGCCCGAAGGCCGGGGCGCCAAGTTCGTCCAGCGGAAAAAGGCCACAAAAACGGGTGGGCTATAGCCTTGGGGGGTGGGGCTGGCCGACTTCGTCCGCCGGACTCGGAATGGTGCGAGACATTGCGAGGCGACTCCGGCTACCAAAAATAGGGCGCGGGAACAGCCGCGCCCAAAAATACCCGCCCGAAGGCCGGGGCGCCAAGTTCGTCCAGCGGAAAAAGGCCACAAAAACGGGTGGGCTATAGCCTTGTGGGGTGGGGCTGGCCAACTTCGTCCGCGGACTCGGAATGGCGCGAGACTTTGCGAGGCACCTCCGTGTGCCAATAATAGGCCGCGGACACAGCCGCGCCCAAAAATACCCGCCCGAAGTCCAGGGCGCCAAGTTCGTCCAGCGGAAAAAGACCACAAAAAAGGGTGGGCTATTACCTTGGGGGGGTGTGGCTGGCCAACTTTGTCCGCCGGACTCGGAATGGCACGGGACTTTACGAGGCGCCTCCGTTGGCCAAAAATAGGCCGTGGGCACAGCCGCGCCCAAAAATACCCACCCGAAGGCCGGGGCGCCATTTTCGTCCAGCGGAAAAAGGCCACAAAAATGGGTGGGGCTATAGCCTTGGGGGGCGGGGCTGGCCAACTTCGTCCGCCGGACTCGGAATGGCGCGAGACCTTGCGAGGAGCCTCCGTGTGACAAAAATGGGCCGCGGGGACAGCCGCGCCCAAAAATACCCGCCCAAAGGCCGGGGCGCCAAGTTCGTCCAGCGGAAAAAGGCCACAAAAATGGGTGGGCTATAGCCTTGGGGGGTGGGGCTGGCCCACTTCGTCCGCCGGACTCGGAATGGCGCGAGACTTTGCGAGGCGTCTCCGTGCCCCAAAAATAGGCCGCGGACACAGCCGCGCCCAAAAATACCCACCCGAAGGCCGGGTCGCCAAGTTCGTCCAGCGGAAAAAGGTCACAAAAACGGGTGGGCTATAGCCTTGGGGGGTGGGGCTGGCCAACTTCGTCCGCCGGACTCGGAATGGCGCGAGACTTTACGAGGCGCCTCCGTTGGCCAAAAATAGGCCGTGGGCACAGCCACGCCCAAAAATACCCACCCGAAGGCCGGGGCGCCAAGTTCGTCTAGCGGAAAAAGGCCACAAAAACGGGTGGGCTATAGCCTTGTGGGGTGGGGCTGGCCGACTTCGTCCGCCGGACTCGGAATGGCGTGAGACTTTGCGAGGCGACTCTGTGTACCAAAAATAGGCCGCGGGTACAGCCGCGCCCAAAAATACCAGCCCGAAGGCCGGGGCGCCAAGTTCGTCCAGCGGAAAAAGGCCACAAAAACGGGTGGGCTATAGGATTGGGGGGTGGGGCTGGCCAACTTCGTCTGCCGGACTCGGAATGGCGGGAGACTTTACGAGGTACCTCCGTGTGCCAAAAATAGGCCGCGGGCACAGCCGCGCCCAAAAATACCCTCCCAAAGGCCGGGGCGCCAAGTTCGTCCAGCGGAAAAAGGCCACAAAAACGGGTGGGCTATAGCCTTGGGGGGTGGGGCTAGCCAACTTCGTCCGCCGGACTCGGAATGGCGCGAGACTTTACGAGGCACCTCCGTGTGCGAAGACTATTCCGTAGGCACAGCCGCGCCCAAAAATACCTGCCCGAAGGCCGGGGCGCCAAGTTCGTCCAGCGGAAAAAGGCCACAAAAACGGGTGGGCTATAGCCTTGGGGGGTGGGGCTGGCCAACTTCGTCCGCCGGACTCGGAATGGCGCGAGACTTTGCGAGGCACCTCCGTGTACAAAAATAGGCCGCTGACACAGCCGCGTCCAAAAATACCCGCCCGAAGGCCAGGTCGCCAAGTTCGTCCAGCGGAAAAAGGCCACAAAAACGGGTGGGCTATAGCCTTGGGGGGTGGGGCTGGCCAACTTCGTCCGCCGGACTCGGAATGGCGCGGGACTTTGCGAGGCACCTCCGTTGGCCAAAAATAGGCTGCGGGCACAGCCGCCCCCAAAAATACCCGCCCGAAGGCCGGGGCGCCAAGTTCGTCCAGCGGAAAAAGGTCACAAAAACGGGTGGGCTATAGCCTTGGGGGGTGGGGCTGGCCAACTTCGTCCGCGGACTCGGAATGGCGCGAGACTTTGCGAGGCACCTCCGTGTGCCAATAATAGGCCGCGGACACAGCCGCGCCCAAAAATACCCGCCCGAAGGCCGGGGCGCCAAGTTCGTCCAGCGGAAAAAGTCCACAAAAATGGGTGGGCTATTACCTTGGGGGGGTGTGGCTGGCCAACTTTGTCCGCCGGACTCGGAATGGCGCGGGACTTTACGAGGCACCTCCGTTGGCCAAAAATAGGCCGTGGGCACAGCCGCGCCCAAAAATACCCACCCGAAGGCCGGGGCGCCATTTTCGTCCAGCGGAAAAAGGCCACAAAAATGGGTGGGGCTATAGCCTTGGGGGGTGGGGCTGGCCAACTTCGTCCGCCGGACTCGGAATGGCGCGAGACCTTGCGAGGAGCCTCCGTGTGACAAAAATGGGCCACGGGGACAGCCGCGCCCAAAAATACCCGCCCGAAGGCAGGGGCGCCAAGTTCGTCCAGCGGAAAAAGGCCACAAAAATGGGTGGGCTATAGCCTTGGGGGGTGGGGCTGGCCCACTTCGTCCGCCGGACTCGGAATGGCGCGAGACTTTGCGAAGCGCCTCCGTCTGCCAAAAATAGGCCGCTGGCAGACCCGCGCCCAAAAAAGCCCACCCGAAGGCCGGGGCGCCAAGTTCGTCCAGCGGAAAAAGGCCACAAAAACGGGTGGTCTATAGCCTTGGGGGGTGGGGCTAGCCAACTTCGTCCGCAGGACTCGGAATGGCGCGAGACTTTGCGAGGCGCCTCCATGTGCGAAAAATATTCCATAGGCACAGCCGCGCCCAAAAATTCCCGCCCGAAGGCCGGGGCGCCAAGTTCGTCGAGCGGAAAAAGGCCACAAAAACGGGTGGGCTATAGGATTGGGGGGTGGGGCTGGCCAACTTCGTCCGCCGGACTCGGAATGGCGCGAGACTTTATGAGGTACGTCCGTCTGCCAAAAATAGGCCGCGGGCACAGCCGCGCCCAAAAATACCCTCCCGAAGGCCGGGGCGCCAAGTTCGTCCAGCGGAAAAAGGCCACAAAAACGGGTGGGCTATAGCCTTGGGGGGTGGGGCTGGCCAACTTCGTCCGCCGGACTCGGAATGGCGCGAGACTTTGCGAGGCGACTCCTTTGGCCAAAAATAGGCCGTGGGCGCAGCCGCGCCCAAAAATACCCTCCCGAAGGCCGGGGCGCCAAGTTCGTCCAGCGGAAAAAGGCCACAAAAACGGGTGGGCTATAGCCTTGGGGGGTGGGGCTAGCCAACTTCGTCCGCCAGACTCGGAATGGCGCGAGACTTTGCGAGGCGCCTCCGTGTGCGAAGCATATTCCGTAGGCACAGCCGCGCCCAAAAATACCCGCCCGAAGGCCGGGGCGCCAAGTTCGTCGAGCGGAAAAAGGCCACAAAAACGGGTGGGCTATAGGATTGGGGGGTGGGGCTGGCCAACTTCGTCCGCCGGACTCGGAATGGCGCGAGATTTTATGAGGTACCTCCGTCTGCCAAAAATAGGCCACGGACACAGCCGCGCCCAAAAATACCCTCCCGAAGGCCGGGGCGCCAAGTTCGTCCAGCGGAAAAAGGCCACAAAAACGGGTGGGCTATAGCCTTGGGGGGTGGGGCTAGCCAACTTCGTCCGCCAGACTCGGAATGGCGCGAGACTTTGCGAGGCGCCTCCGTGTGCGAAGAATATTCCGTAGGCACAGCCGCGCCCAAAAATACCCGCCCGAAGGCCGGGGCGCCAAGTTCGTCCAGCGGAAAAAGGCCACAAAAACGGGTGGGCTATAGGATTGGGGGGTGGGGCTGGCCAACTTCGTCCGCCGGACTCGGAATAGCGGGAGACTTTACGAGGTACCTCCGTGTGCCAAAAATAGGCCGCGGGCACAGCCGCGCCCAAAAATACCCTCCCGAAGGCCGGGGCGCCAAGTTCGTCCAGCGGAAAAAGGCCACAAAAACGGGTGGGCTATAGCCTTGGGGGGTGGGGCTAGCCAACTTTGTCCGCCGGACTCGGAATGGCGCGAGACTTTGCGAGGCGCCTCCGTGTGTGAAGACTATTCCGTAGGCACAGCCGCGCCCAAAAATACCCGCCCGAAGGCCGGGGCGCCAAGTTCGTCCAGCGGAAAAAGGCCACAAAAACGTGTGGGCTATAGCCTTGGGGGGTGGGGCTGGCCAACTTCGTCCGCCGGACTCGAATGGCGCGAGACTTTGCGAGGCACATCCGTGTACAAAAAATAGGCCGCGGACAAAGCCGCGTCCAAAAATACCCGCCCGAAGGCCAGGTCGCCAAGTTCGTCCAGCGGAAAAAGGCCACAAAAACGGGTGAGCTATAGCCTTGGAGGGTGGGGCTGGCCAACTTCGTCCGCCGGACTCGTAATGGCGCGGGACTTTGCGAGGCACCTCCGTTGGCCAAAAATAGGCTGCGGGCACAGCCGCCCCCAAAAATACCCGCCCGAAGGCCGGGGCGCCAAGTTCGTCCAGCGGAAAAAGGCCACAAAAACGGGTGGGCTATAGCCTTGGGGGGTGGGGCTGGCCAACTTCGTCCGCGGACTCGGAATGGCGCAAGACTTTGCGAGGCACCTCCGTGTGCCAATAATAGGCCGCGGACACAGCCGCGCCCAAAAATACCCGCCCGAAGGCCGGGGCGCCAAGTTCGTCCAGCGGAAAAAGACCACAAAAATGGGTGGGCTATTACCTTGGGGGGGTGTGGCTGGCCAACTTTGTCCGCCGGACTCGGAATGGCGCGGGACTTTACGAGGCACCTCCGTTGGCTGTGATAGGCCGCGGACACAGCCGCGCCCAAAAATACCCACCCGAAGGCCGGGGCGCCATTTTCGTCCAGCGGAAAAAGGCCACAAAAATGGGTGGGGCTATAGCCTTGGGGGGTGGGGCTGGCCAACTTCGTCCGCCGGCCTCGGAATGGCGCGAGACCTTGCGAGAAGCCTCCGTGTGACAAAAATGGGCCACGGGGACAGCCGCGCCCAAAAATACCCGCCCGAAGGCAGGGGCGCCAAGTTCGTCCAGCGGAAAAAGGCCACAAAAATGGGTGGGCTATAGCCTTGGGGGGTGGGGCTGGCCCACTTCGTCCGCCGGACTCGGAATGGCGCGAGACTTTGCGAGGCACCTCCATGTGCGAAAAATATTCCATAGGCACAGCCGCGCCCAAAAATTCCCGCCCGAAGGCCGGGGCGCCAAGTTCGTCGAGCGGAAAAAGGCCACAAAAACGGGTGGGCTATAGGATTGGGGGGTGGGGCTGGCCAACTTCGTCCGCCGGGCTCGGAATGGCGCGAGACTTTATGAGGTACCTCCGTCTGCCAAAAATAGGCCGCGGGCACAGCCGCGCCCAAAAATACCCTCCCGAAGGCCGGGGCGCCAAGTTCGTCCAGCGGAAAAAGGCCACAAAAACGGGTGGGCTATAGCCTTGGGGGGTGGGGCTGGCCAACTTCGTCCGCCGGACTCGGAATGGCGCGAGACTTTGCGAGGCGCCTCCTTTGGCCAAAAATAGGCCGTGGGCACAGCCGCGCCTAAAAATACCCTCCCGAAGGCCGGGGCGCCAAGTTCGTCCAGCGGAAAAAGGCCACAAAAACGGGTGGGCTATAGCCTTGGGGGGTGGGGCTAGCCAACTTCGTCCGCCAGACTCGGAATGGCGCGAGACTTTGCGAGGCGCCTCCGTGTGCGAAGAATATTCTGTAGGCACAGCCGCGCCCAAAAATACCCGCCCGAAGGCCGGGGCGCCAAGTTCGTCCAGCGGAAAAAGGCCACAAAAACGGGTGGGCTATAGGATTGGGGGGTGGGGCTGGCCAACTTCGTCCGCCGGACTCGGAATGGCGGGAGACCTTACGAGGTACCTCCGTGTGACAAAAATAGGCCGCGGGGACAGCCGCGCCCAAAAATACCCGCCCGAAGGCCGGGGCGCCAAGTTCGTCCAGCGGAAAAAGGCCACAAAACCGGGTGGGGTATAGCCTTGGGGGGTGGGGCTGGCCCACTTCGTCCGCCGGACTCGGAATGGCGCGAGACTTTGCGAAGCGCCTCCGTCTGCCAAAAATAGGCGGCTGGCAGAGCCGCGCCCAAAAATACCCACCCGAAGGCCGGGGCGCCAAGTTCGTCCAGCGGAAAAAGGCGACAAAAACGGGTGGGCTATAGCCTTGGGGGGTGGGGCTAGCCAACTTCGTCCGCCAGACTCGGAATGGCACGAGACTTTGCGAGGCGCCTCCGTGTGCGAAGAATATTCCGTAGGCACAGCCGCGCCCAAAAATAACCGCCCGAAGGCCGGGGCGCCAAGTTCGTCTAGCGGAAAAAGGCCACAAAAACGGGTGGGCTATAGCCTTGGGGGGTGGGGCTGGCCAACTTCGTCCGCCGGACTCGGAATGGCGCGAGACTTTGCGAGGCACCTCCGTGTACCAAAAATAGGCCGCGGACACAGCCGCGCCCAAAAATACCCGCCCGAAGGCCGGGGCGCCAAGTTCGTCCAGCGGAAAAAGGCCACAAAAACGGGTGGGCTATAGCCTTGGGGGGTGGGGCTAGCCAACTTCGTCCGCCAGACTCGGAATGGCGCGAGACTTTGCGAGGCACCTCCGTGTGCGAAGAATATTCCGTAGGCACAGCCGCGCCCAAAAATACCCGCCCGAAGGCCGGGGCGCCAAGTTCGTCGAGCGGAAAAAGGCCACAAAAACGGGTGGGCTATAGGATTGGGGGGTGGGGCTGGCCAACTTCGTCCGCCGGACTCGGAATGGCGCGAGACTTTATGAGGTACCTCCGTTTGCCAAAAATAGGCCGCGGGCACAGCCGCGCCCAAAAATACCCTCCCGAAGGCCGGGGCGCCAAGTTCGTCCAGCGGAAAAAGGCCACAAAAACGGGTGGGCTATAGCCTTGGGGGGTGGGGCTGGCCAACTTCGTCCGCCGGACTCGCAATGGCGCGAGACTTTGCGAGGCGCCTCCTTTGGCCAAAAATAGGCCGTGGGCACAGCCGCGCCTAAAAATACCCTCCCGAAGGCCGGGGCGCCAAGTTCGTCCAGCGGAAAAAGGCCACAAAAACGGGTGGGCTATAGCCTTGGGGGGTGGGGCTAGCCAACTTCGTCCGCCAGACTCGGAATGGCGCGAGACTTTGCGAGGCGCCTCCGTGTGCGAAGAATATTCTGTAGGCACAGCCGCGCCCAAAAATACCCGCCCGAAGGCCGGGGCGCCAAGTTCGTCCAGCGGAAAAAGGCCACAAAACCGGGTGGGCTATAGGATTGGGGGGTGGGGCTGGCCAACTTCGTCCGCCGGACTCGGAATGGCGGGAGACCTTACGAGGTACCTCCGTGACAAAAAATAGGCCGCGGGGACAGCCGCGCCCAAAAATACCCGCCCGAAGGCCGGGGCGCCAAGTTCGTCCAGCGGAAAAAGGCCACAAAAACGGGTGGGGTATAGCCTTGGGGGGTGGGGCTCGCCCACTTCGTCCGCCGGACTCGGAATGGCGCGAGACTTTGCGAAGCGCCTCCGTCTGCCAAAAATAGGCGGCTGGCAGAGCCGCGCCCAAAAATACCCACCCGAAGGCCGGGGCGCCAAGTTCGTCCAGCGGAAAAAGGCCACAAAAACGGGTGGGCTATAGCCTTGGGGGGTGGGGCTAGCCAACTTCGTCCGCCAGACTCGGAATGGCACGAGACTTTGCGAGGCGCCTCCGTGTGCGAAGAATATTCCGTAGGCACAGCCGCGCCCAAAAATTTCCGCCCGAAGGCCGGGGCGCCAAGTTCGTCTAGCGGAAAAAGGCCACAAAAACGGGTGGGCTATAGCCTTGGGGGGTGGGGCTGGCCAACTTCGTCCGCCGGACTCGGAATGGCGCGAGACTTTGCGAGGCACCTCCGTGTACCAAAAATAGGCCGCGGACACAGCCGCGCCTAAAAATACCCGCCCGAAGGCCGGGGCGCCAAGTTCGTCCAGCGGAAAAAGGCCACAAAAACGGGTGGGCTATAGCCTTGGGGGGTGGGGCTGGCCAACTTCGTCCGCCGGACTCGGAATGGCACGGGACTTTGCGAGGCACCTCCGTTGGCCAAAAATAGGCTGCAGGCACAGCCGTCTCCAAAAATACCCGCCCGATGGCCGGGGCGCCAAGTTCGTCCAGCGGAAAAAGGCCACAAAATCGGGTGGGCTATAGCCTTGGGGGGTGGGGCTGGCCGACTTCGTCCGCCGGACTCGGAATGGCGCGAGACTTTGCGAGGCGCCTCCGTGTGTGAAGACTATTCCGTAGGCACAGCCGCGCCCAAAAATACCCGCCCGAAGGCCGGGGCGCCAAGTTCGTCCAGCGGAAAAAGGCCACAAAAACGTGTGGGCTATAGCCTTGGGGGGTGGGGCTGGCCAACTTCGTCCGCCGGACTCGAATGGCGCGAGACTTTGCGAGGCACATCCGTGTACAAAAAATAGGCCGCGGACAAAGCCGCGTCCAAAAATACCCGCCCGAAGGCCAGGTCGCCAAGTTCGTCCAGCGGAAAAAGGCCACAAAAACGGGTGAGCTATAGCCTTGGAGGGTGGGGCTGGCCAACTTCGTCCGCCGGACTCGTAATGGCGCGGGACTTTGCGAGGCACCTCCGTTGGCCAAAAATAGGCTGCGGGCACAGCCGCCCCCAAAAATACCCGCCCGAAGGCCGGGGCGCCAAGTTCGTCCAGCGGAAAAAGGCCACAAAAACGGGTGGGCTATAGCCTTGGGGGGTGGGGCTGGCCAACTTCGTCCGCGGACTCGGAATGGCGCAAGACTTTGCGAGGCACCTCCGTGTGCCAATAATAGGCCGCGGACACAGCCGCGCCCAAAAATACCCGCCCGAAGGCCGGGGCGCCAAGTTCGTCCAGCGGAAAAAGACCACAAAAATGGGTGGGCTATTACCTTGGGGGGGTGTGGCTGGCCAACTTTGTCCGCCGGACTCGGAATGGCGCGGGACTTTACGAGGCACCTCCGTTGGCCAAAAATAGGCCGTGGGCACAGCCGCGCCCAAAAATACCCACCCGAAGGCCGGGGCGCCATTTTCGTCCAGCGGAAAAAGGCCACAAAAATGGGTGGGGCTATAGCCTTGGGGGGTGGGGCTGGCCAACTTCGTCCGCCGGCCTCGGAATGGCGCGAGACCTTGCGAGAAGCCTCCGTGTGACAAAAATGGGCCACGGGGACAGCCGCGCCCAAAAATACCCGCCCGAAGGCAGGGGCGCCAAGTTCGTCCAGCGGAAAAAGGCCACAAAAATGGGTGGGCTATAGCCTTGGGGGGTGGGGCTGGCCCACTTCGTCCGCCGGACTCGGAATGGCGCGAGACTTTGCGAGGCACCTCCATGTGCGAAAAATATTCCATAGGCACAGCCGCGCCCAAAAATTCCCGCCCGAAGGCCGGGGCGCCAAGTTCGTCGAGCGGAAAAAGGCCACAAAACGGGTGGGCTATAGGATTGGGGGTGGGGCTGGCCAACTTCGTCCTGGCTCGGAATGGCGCGAGATTTTAGGAGGGGCCTCCGTCTGCCAAAAATAGGCCGCGGGCACAGCCGCGCCCAAAAATACCCTCCCGAAGGCCGGGGCGCCAAGTTCGTCCAGCGGAAAAAGGCCACAAAAACGGGTGGGCTATAGCCTTGGGGGGTGGGGCTGGCCAACTTCGTCCGCCGGACTCGGAATGGCGCGAGACTTTGCGAGGCGCCTCCTTTGGCCAAAAATAGGCCGTGGGCACAGCCGCGCCTAAAAATACCCTCCCGAAGGCCGGGGCGCCAAGTTCGTCCAGCGGAAAAAGGCCACAAAAACGGGTGGGCTATAGCCTTGGGGGGTGGGGCTAGCCAACTTCGTCCGCCAGACTCGGAATGGCGCGAGACTTTGCGAGGCGCCTCCGTGTGCGAAGAATATTCTGTAGGCACAGCCGCGCCCAAAAATACCCGCCCGAAGGCCGGGGCGCCAAGTTCGTCCAGCGGAAAAAGGCCACAAAAACGGGTGGGCTATAGGATTGGGGGGTGGGGCTGGCCAACTTCGTCCGCCGGACTCGGAATGGCGGGAGACCTTACGAGGTACCTCCGTGTGACAAAAATAGGCCGCGGGGACAGCCGCGCCAAAAAATACCCTCCCGAAGGCCGGGCGCCAAGTTCGTCCCAGCGGAAAAACGGCCACAAAACGGGTGGGGTATAGCCTTGGGGGGTGGGGCTGGCCCACTTCGTCCGCCGGACTCGGAATGGCGCGAGACTTTGCGAAGCGCCTCCGTCTGCCAAAAATAGGCGGCTGGCAGAGCCGCGCCCAAAAATACCCACCCGAAGGCCGGGGCGCCAAGTTCGTCCAGCGGAATATGGCGTCAAACCGGGGTGGGCTATAGCCTTGGGGGGTGGGGCTAGCCAACTTCGTCCGCCAGACTCGGAATGGCACGAGACTTTGCGAGGCGCCTCCGTGTGCGAAGAATATTCCGTAGGCACAGCCGCGCCCAAAAATTTCCGCCCGAAGGCCGGGGCGCCAAGTTCGTCTAGCGGAAAAAGGCCACAAAAACGGGTGGGCTATAGCCTTGGGGGGTGGTGCTGGCCAACTTCGTCCGCCGGACTCGGAATGGCGCGAGACTTTGCGAGGCACCTCCGTGTACCAAAAATAGGCCGCGGACACAGCCGCGCCCAAAAATACCCGCCCGAAGGCCGGGTCGCCAAGTTCGTCCAGCGGAAAAAGGCCACAAAAACGGGTGGGCTATAGCCTTGTGGGGTGGGGCTAGCCAACTTCGTCCGCCAGACTCGGAATGGCGCGAGACTTTGCGAGGCACCTCCGTGTGCGAAGAATATTCCGTAGGCACAGCCGCGCCCAAAAATACCCGCCCGAAGGCCGGGGCGCCAAGTTCGTCGAGCGGAAAAAGGCCACAAAAACGGGTGGGCTATAGGATTGGGGGGTGGGGCTGGCCAACTTCGTCCGCCGGACTCGGAATGGCGCGAGACTTTATGAGGTACCTCCGTTTGCCAAAAATAGGCCGCGGGCACAGCCGCGCCCAAAAATACCCTCCCGAAGGCCGGGGCGCCAAGTTCGTCCAGCGGAAAAAGGCCACAAAAACGGGTGGGCTATAGCCTTGGGGGGTGGGGCTGGCCAACTTCGTCCGCCGGACTCGCAATGGCGCGAGACTTTGCGAGGCGCCTCCTTTGGCCAAAAATAGGCCGTGGGCACAGCCGCGCCTAAAAATACCCTCCCGAAGGCCGGGGCGCCAAGTTCGTCCAGCGGAAAAAGGCCACAAAAACGGGTGGGCTATAGCCTTGGGGGGTGGGGCTAGCCAACTTCGTCCGCCAGACTCGGAATGGCGCGAGACTTTGCGAGGCGCCTCCGTGTGCGAAGAATATTCTGTAGGCACAGCCGCGCCCAAAAATACCCGCCCGAAGGCCGGGGCGCCAAGTTCGTCCAGCGGAAAAAGGCCACAAAAACGGGTGGGCTATAGGATTGGGGGGTGGGGCTGGCCAACTTCGTCCGCCGGACTCGGAATGGCGGGAGACCTTACGAGGTACCTCCGTGTGACAAAAATAGGCCGCGGGGACAGCCGCGCCCAAAAATACCCGCCCGAAGGCCGGGGCGCCAAGTTCGTCCAGCGGAAAAAGGCCACAAAAACGGGTGGGGTATAGCCTTGGGGGGTGGGGCTGGCCCACTTCGTCCGCCGGACTCGGAATGGCGCGAGACTTTGCGAAGCGCCTCCGTCTGCCAAAAATAGGCGGCTGGCAGAGCCGCGCCCAAAAATACCCACCCGAAGGCCGGGGCGCCAAGTTCGTCCAGCGGAAAAAGGCGACAAAAACGGGTGGGCTATAGCCTTGGGGGGTGGGGCTAGCCAACTTCGTCCGCCAGACTCGGAATGGCACGAGACTTTGCGAGGCGCCTCCGTGTGCGAAGAATATTCCGTAGGCACAGCCGCGCCCAAAAATTTCCGCCCGAAGGCCGGGGCGCCAAGTTCGTCTAGCGGAAAAAGGCCACAAAAACGGGTGGGCTATAGCCTTGGGGGGTGGGGCTGGCCAACTTCGTCCGCCGGACTCGGAATGGCGCGAGACTTTGCGAGGCACCTCCGTGTACCAAAAATAGGCCGCGGACACAGCCGCGCCCAAAAATACCCGCCCGAAGGCCGGGTCGCCAAGTTCGTCCAGCGGAAAAAGGCCACAAAAACGGGTGGGCTATAGCCTTGGGGGGTGGGGCTGGCCAACTTCGTCCGCCGGACTCGGAATGGCACGGGACTTTGCGAGGCACCTCCGTTGGCCAAAAATAGGCTGCAGGCACAGCCGTCTCCAAAAATACCCGCCCGATGGCCGGGGCGCCAAGTTCGTCCAGCGGAAAAAGGCCACAAAATCGGGTGGGCTATAGCCTTGGGGGGTGGGGCTGGCCGACTTCGTCCGCCAGACTCAGAATGGCGCGAGACTTTGCGAGGCACCTCCGTGTGTCAAAAATAGGCCGCGGACACAGCCGCGCCCAAAAATACCCGCCCGAAGGCCGGGGCGCCAAGTTCGTCCAGCGAAAAAAACCACAAAAACGGGTGGGCTATTACCTTGGGGGGTGTGGCTGGCCAACTTCGTCCGCCGCACTTGGAATGGCGCGGGACTTTACGAAGCGCCTCCATTGGCCAAAAATAGGCCGCGGGCACAGCCGCGCCCAAAAATACCCACCCGAAGGCCAGGGCGCCAAGTTCGTCCAGCGGAAAAAGGCCACAAAAACGGGTGGGCTATAGCCTTGGGGGGTGGGGCTGGCCAACTTCGTCCGCCGGACTCGGAATGGCGCCAGACTTTACGAGGGGCCTCCGTGTCCCAAAAATAGGCCTTGGGAACAGCCGCGCCCAAAAATACCAGCCTGAAGGCCGGGACGCCATGTTCGTCCAGCGGAAAAAGGCCACAAAAACGGGTGGGGCTATAGTCTTGGGGGGTGGGGCTGGCCCACTTCGTCCGCCGGACTCGGAATGGCGCGAGACTTTGCGAGGCGCCTCCTTTGGCCAAAAATAGGCCGTGGGCACAGCCGCGCCTAAAAATACCCTCCCGAAGGCCGGGGCGCCAAGTTCGTCCAGCGGAAAAAGGCCACAAAAACGGGTGGGCTATAGCCTTGGGGGGTGGGGCTAGCCAACTTCGTCCGCCAGACTCGGAATGGCACGAGACTTTACGAGGCGCCTCCGTTTGTGAAGAATATTCTGTAGGCACAGCCGCGCCCAAAAATACCCGCCTGAAGGCCGGGGCGCCAAGTTCGTCCAGCGGAAAAAGGCCACAAAAACGGGTGGGCTATAGGATTGGGGGGTGGGGCTGGCCAACTTCGTCCGCCGGACTCGGAATGGCGGGAGACCTTACGAGGTACCTCCGTGTGACAAAAATAGGCCGCGGGGACAGCCGCGCCCAAAAATACCCGCCCGAAGGCCGGGGCGCCAAGTTCGTCCAGCGGAAAAAGGCCACAAAAACGGGTGGGGTATAGCCTTGGGGGGTGGGGCTGGCCCACTTCGTCCGCCGGACTCGGAATGGCGCGAGACTTTGCGAAGCGCCTCCGTCTGCCAAAAATAGGCGGCTGGCAGAGCCGCGCCCAAAAATACCCACCCGAAGGCCGGGGCGCCAAGTTCGTCCAGCGGAAAAAGGCCACAAAAACGGGTGGGCTATAGCCTTGGGGGGTGGGGCTAGCCAACTTCGTCCGCCAGACTCGGAATGGCACGAGACTTTGCGAGGCGCCTCCGTGTGCGAAGAATATTCCGTAGGCACAGCCGCGCCCAAAAATTTCCGCCCGAAGGCCGGGGCGCCAAGTTCGTCCAGCGGAAAAAGGCCACAAAATCGGGTGGGCTATAGCCTTGGGGGGTGGGGCTGGCCGAATTCGTCCGCCAGACTCAGAATGGCGCGAGACTTTGCGAGGCACCTCCGTGTGTCAAAAATAGGCCGCGGACACAGCCGCGCCCAAAAATACCCGCCCGAAGGCCGGGGCGCCAAGTTCGTCCAGCGGAAAAAGACCACAAAAACGGGTGGGCTATTACCTTGGGGGGTGTGGCTGGCCAACTTCGTCCGCCGGACTTGGAATGGCGCGGGACTTTACGAAGCGCCTCCATTGGCCAAAAATAGGCCGCGGGCACAGCCGCGCACAAAAATACCCACCCGAAGGCCAGGGCGCCAAGTTCGTCCAGCGGAAAAAGGCCACAAAAACGGGTGGGCTATAGCCTTGGGGGGTGGGGCTGGCCAACTTCGTCCGCCGGACTCGGAATGGCGCGAGACTTTGCAAGGGGCCTCCGTGTCCCAAAAATAGGCCTTGGGAACAGCCGCGCCCAAAAATACCAGCCTGAAGGCCGGGACGCCATGTTCGTCCAGCGGAAAAAGGCCACAAAAACGGGTGGGGTATAGCCTTGGGGGGTGGGGCTGGCCAACTTAGTCCGCCGGACTCGGAATGGCGCGAGACTTTGCGAGGGGCCTCCGTGTCCCAAAAATAGGCCTTGGGAACAGCCGCGCCCAAAAATACCAGCCTGAAGGCCGGGACGCCATGTTCGTCCAGCGGAAAAAGGCCACAAAAACGGGTGGGGCTATAGTCTTGGGGGGTGGGGCTGGCCCACTTCGTCCGCCGGACTCGGAATGGCGCGAGACTTTGCGAGGCGCCTCCTTTGGCCAAAAATAGGCCGTGGGCACAGCCGCGCCTAAAAATACCCTCCCGAAGGCCGGGGCGCCAAGTTCGTCCAGCGGAAAAAGGCCACAAAAACGGGTGGGCTATAGCCTTGGGGGGTGGGGCTAGCCAACTTCGTCCGCCAGACTCGGAATGGCACGAGACTTTGCGAGGCGCCTCCGTGTGTGAAGAATATTCTGTAGGCACAGCCGCGCCCAAAAATACCCGCCTGAAGGCCGGGGCGCCAAGTTCGTCCAGCGGAAAAAGGCCACAAAAACGGGTGGGCTATAGGATTGGGGGGTGGGGCTGGCCAACTTCGTCCGCCGGACTCGGAATGGCGGGAGGCCTTACGACGTACCTCCGTGTGACAAAAATAGGCCGCGGGGACAGCCGCGCCCAAAAATACCCGCCCGAAGGCCGGGGCGCCAAGTTCGTCCAGCGGAAAAAGGCCACAAAAACGGGTGGGGTATAGCCTTGGGGGGTGGGGCTGGCCCACTTCGTCCGCCGGACTCGGAATGGCGCGAGACTTTGCGAAGCGCCTCCGTCTGCCAAAAATAGGCGGCTGGCAGAGCCGCGCCCAAAAATACCCACCCGAAGGCCGGGGCGCCAAGTTCGTCCAGCGGAAAAAGGCCACAAAAACGGGTGGGCTATAGCCTTGGGGGGTGGGGCTAGCCAACTTCGTCCGCCAGACTCGGAATGGCACGAGACTTTGCGAGGCGCCTCCGTGTGCGAAGAATATTCCGTAGGGACAGCCGCGCCCAAAAATAACCACCCGAAGGCCGGGGCGCCAAGTTCGTCCAGCGGAAAAAGGCCACAAAAACGGGTGGGCTATAGCCTTGGGGGGTGGGGCTGGCCAACTTCGTCCGCCGGACTCGGAATGGTGCGAGACTTTGCGAGGCACCTCCGTGTACCAAAAATAGGCCGCGGACACAGCCGCGCCCAAAAATACCCGCCCGAAGGCCGGGGCGCCAAGTTCGTCCAGCGGAAAAAGGCCACAAAAACGGGTGGGCTATAGCCTTGGGGGGTGGGGCTGGCCAACTTCGTCCGCCGGACTCGGAATGGCACGGGACTTTGCGAGGCACCTCCGTTGGCCAAAAATAGGCTGCGGGCACAGCCGTCCCCAAAAATACCCGCCCGAAAGCCGGGGCGCCAAGTTCGTCCAGCGGAAAAAGGCCACAAAATCGGGTGGGCTATAGCCTTGGGGGGTGGGGCTGGCCGACTTCGTCCGCCAGACTCAGAATGGCGCGAAAATTTGCGAGGCACCTCCGTGTGTCAAAAATAGGCCGCGGACACAGCCGCGCCCAAAAATACCCGCCCGAAGGCCGGGGCGCCAAGTTCGTCCAGCGGAAAAAGACCACAAAAACGGGTGGGCTATTACCTTGGGGGGTGTGGCTGGCCAACTTCGTCCGCCGGACTTGGAATGGCGCGGGACTTTACGAAGCGCCTCCATTGGCCAAAAATAGGCCGCGGGCACAGCCGCGCCCAAAAATACCCACCCGAAGGCCAGGGCGCCAAGTTCGTCCAGCGGAAAAAGGCCACAAAAACGGGTGGGCTATAGCCTTGGGGGGTGGGGCTGGCCAACTTCGTCCGCCGGACTCGGAATGGCGCGAGACTTTGCGAGGGGCCTCCGTGTCCCAAAAATAGGCCTTGGGAACAGCCGCGCCCAAAAATACCAGCCTGAAGGCCGGGACGCCATGTTCGTCCAGCGGAAAAAGGCCACAAAGACGGGTGGGCTATAGCCTTGGGGGGTGGGGCTGGCCAACTTCGTCCGCCGGACTCGGAATGGCGCGAGACTTTGTGAGGGGCCTCCGTGTCCCAAAAATAGGCCTTGGGAACAGCCGCGCCCAAAAATACCAGCCTGAAGGCCGGGACGCCATGTTCGTCCAGCGGAAAAAGGCCACAAAAACGGGTGGGGCTATAGTCTTGGGGGGTGGGGCTGGCCCACTTCGTCCGCCGGACTCGGAATGGCGCGAGACTTTGCGAGGCGCCTCCTTTGGCCAAAAATAGGCCGTGGGCACAGCCGCGCCTAAAAATACCCTCCCGAAGGCCGGGGCGCCAAGTTCGTCCAGCGGAAAAAGGCCACAAAAACGGGTGGGCTATAGCCTTGGGGGGTGGGGCTAGCCAACTTCGTCCGCCAGACTCGGAATGGCACGAGACTTTGCGAGGCGCCTCCGTGTGTGAAGAATATTCTGTAGGCACAGCCGCGCCCAAAAATACCCGCCTGAAGGCCGGGGCGCCAAGTTCGTCCAGCGGAAAAAGGCCACAAAAACGGGTGGGCTATAGGATTGGGGGGTGGGGCTGGCCAACTTCGTCCGCCGGACTCGGAATGGCGGGAGACCTTACGAGGTACCTCCGTGTGACAAAAATAGGCCGCGGGGACAGCCGCGCCCAAAAATACCTGCCCGAAGGCCGGGGCGCCAAGTTCGTCCAGCGGAAAAAGGCCACAAAAACGGGTGGGGTATAGCCTTGGGGGGTGGGGCTGGCCCACTTCGTCCGCCGGACTCGGAATGGCGGGAGACTTTACGAGGTACCTCCGTGTGACAAAAATAGGCCGCGGGGACAGCCGCGCCCAAAAATACCCGCCCGAAGGCCGGGGCGCCAAGTTCGTCCAGCGGAAAAAGGCCACAAAAACGGGTGGGCTATAGCCTTGGGGGGTGGGGCTGGCCCACTTCGTCCGCCGGACTCGGAATGGCGTGAGACTTTGCGAGGCGCCTCCGTGTGCGAAAATTATTCCGTAGGCACAGCCGCGCCCAAAAATTTCCGCCCGAAGGCCGGGGCGCCAAGTTCGTCTAGCGGAAAAAGGCCACAAAAACGGGTGGGCAATAGCCTTGGGGGGTGGGGCTGGCCAACTTCGTCCGCCGGACTCGGAATGGCGCGAGACTTTGCGAGGGGCCTCCGTGTCCCAAAAATAGGCCTTGGGAACAGCCGCGCCCAAAAATACCAGCCTGAAGGCCGGGACGCCATGTTCGTCCAGCGGAAAAAGGCCACAAAAACGGGTGGGGCTATAGCCTTGGGGGGTGGGGCTGGCCAACTTCGTCCGCCGGACTCGGAATGGCGCGAGACCTTGCGAGGAGCCTCCGTGTGACAAAAATAGGCCGCGGGGACAGCCGCGCCCAAAAATACCCGCCCGAAGGCCGGGGCGCCAAGTTCGTCCAGCGGAAAAAGGCCACAAAAACGGGTGAGCTATAGCCTTGGGGGGTGGGGCTGGCCCACTTCGTCCGCCGGACTCGGAATGGCGCGTGACTTTGCGAAGCTCCTCCGTCTGCCAAAAATAGGCCACTGGCAGAGCCGCGCCCAAAAATACCCACCCGAAGGCCGGGGCGCCAAGTTCGTCCAGCGGAAAAAGGCCACAAAAACGGGTGGGCTATAGCCTTGGGGGGTGGGGCTAGCCAACTTCGTCCGCCGGACTCGGAATGGCGCGAGACTTTGCGAGGCGCCTCCGTGTGCGAAAATTATTCCGTAGGCACAGCCGCGCCCAAAAATTTCCGCCGGAAGGCCGGGGCGCCAAGTTCGTCTAGCGGAAAAAGGCCACAAAAACGGGTGGGCTATAGGATTGGGGGGTGGGGCTGGCCAACTTCGTCCGCCGGACTCGGAATGGCGCGAGACTTTACGAGGTACCTCCGTGTGCCAAAAATAGGCCGCGGGCACAGCCGCGTCCAAAAATACCCGCCCGAAGGCCGGGGCGCTAAGTTCGTCCAGCGGAAAAAGGCCACAAAAACGGGTGGGCTATAGCCTTGGGGGGTGGGGCTGGCCAACTTCGTCCGCCGGACTCGGAATGGCGCGAGACTTTGCGAGGCACCTCCGTGTGCCAAAAATAGGCCGCGGACACAGCCGTGCCCAAAATTACCCGCCCGAAGGCCGGGGCGCCAAGTTCGTCCAGCGGAAAAAGGCCACAAAAACGGGTGGGCTATAGCCTTGGGGGGTGGGGCTAGCCAACTTCGTCCGCCGGACTCGGAATGGCGTGAGACTTTGCGAGGCGCCTCCGTGTGCGAAAATTATTCCGTAGGCACAGCCGCGCCCAAAAATTTCCGCCCGAAGGCCGGGGCGCCAAGTTCGTCTAGCGGAAAAAGGCCACAAAAACGGGTGGGCTATAGCCTTGGGGGGTGGGGCTGGCCAACTTCGTCCGCCGGACTCGGAATGGCGCGAGACTTTGCGAAGCGCCTCCGTCTGCCAAAAATAGGCCGCTGGCAGAGCCGCGCCCAAAAATTCCCGCCCGAAGGCCGGGGCGCCAAGTTCGTCCAGCGGAAAAAGACCACAAAAACGGGTGGGCTATAGGATTGGCGGGTGGGGCTGGCCAACTTCGTCCGCCGGACTCGGAATGGCGCGAGACTTTACGAGGTACCTCCGTGTGCCAAAAATAGGCCGCGTGCACAGCCGCGCCAAAAAATACCCTCCCGAAGGCCGGGGCGCCAAGTTCGTCCAGCGGAAAAAGGCCACAAAAATGGGTGGGCTATAGCCTTGGGGGGTGGGGCTGGCAAACTTCGTCCGCCGGACTCGAAATGGCGCGAGACATTGCGAGGCGCCTCCGTGTGCGAAAATTATTCCGTAGGCACAGCCGCGCCCAAAAATTTCCGCCCGAAGGCCGGGGCGCCAAGTTCGTCTAGCGGAAAAAGGCCACAAAAACGGGTGGGCTATAGCCTTGGGGGGTGGGGCTGGCCAACTTCGTCCGCCGGACTCGGAATGGCGCGAGACTTTGCGAAGCACCTCCGTCTGCCAAAAATAGGCCGCTGGCAGAGCCGCGCCCAAAAATTCCCGCCCGAAGGCCGGGGCGCCAAGTTCGTCCAGCGGAAAAAGACCACAAAAACGGGTGGGCTATAGGATTGGCGGGTGGGGCTGGCCCACTTCGTCCGCCGGACTCGGAATGGCGTGAGACTTTACGAGGTACCTCCGTGTGCCAAAAATAGGCCGCGGGCACAGCCGCGCCCAAAAATACCCTCCCGATGGCCGGGGCGCCAAGTTCGTCCAGCGGAAAAAGGCCACAAAAATGGGTGGGCTATAGCCTTGGGGGGTGGGGCTAGCCAACTTCGTCCGCCGGACTCGGAATGGCGCGAGACTTTGCGAGGCGCCTCCGTTGGCCAAAAATAGGCCGTGGGCACAGCCGCGCCAAAAAATACCCGCCCGAAGCCCGGGGCGCTAAGTTCGTCCAGTGGAAAAAGGCCACAAAAACGGGTGGGCTATAGCCTTGGGGGGTGGGGCTGGCCAACTTCGTCCGCCGGACTCGGAATGGCGCGAGACTTTACGAGGTACCTCCATGCGCCAAAAATAGGCCGCGGGCACAGCCGCGCCCAAAAATACCCTCCCGATGGCCGGGGCGCCAAGTTCGTCCAGCGGAAAAAGGCCACAAAAACGGGTGGGCTATAGCCTTGGAGGGTGGGGCCGGCCCACTTCGTCCGCCGGACTCGGAATGGCGCGGGACTTTACGAGGCGGCTCCGTTGGCCAAAAATAGGCTGCGGGCACAGCCGCCCCCAAAAATACCCGCCCGAAGGCCGGGGCGCCAAGTTCGTCCAGCGGAAAAAGGCCACAAAATCGGGTGGGCTATAGCCTTGGGGGGTGGGGCTGGCCCACTTCGTCCGCCGGACTCGGAATGGCGCGAGACTTTGCGAGGCGACTCCGTGTACCAAAAATAGGCCGCAGAACAGCCGCGCCCAAAAATACCCGCCCGAAGGCCAGGTCGCCAAGTTCGTCCAGCGGAAAAAGGCCACAAAAACGGGTGGGCTATAGCCTTGGGGGGTGGGGCTGGCCAACTTCGTCCGCCGGACTCGGAATGGCGCGAGACTTTGTGAGGCACCTCTGTGTGCCAAAAATAGGCCGCGGGCTTAGCCGCGCCCAAAAATACCCGCCTGCAGGCCAGGGAACCAAGTTCGTCCAGCGGAAAAAGGCCACAAAAACGGGTGGGCTATAGCCTCTGGGGGTGGGGCTGTCCAACTTCGTCCGCTGGACTCGGAATGGCACGAGACTTTGCGAGGCGCCTCCGTGTGCCAAAAATAGGCCGCGGGCACAGCCGCGCCCAAAAATACCCGCCCGAAGGCCGGGGCGCCATGTTCGTCCAACGGAAAAAGGCCACAAAAACGGGTGGGCTATAGGATTGTGGGGTGGGGCTGGCCGACTTCGTCCGCCGGACTCGGAATGGCGGGAGACTTTATGAGGTACCTCCGTGTGCCAAAAATAGGCCGCGGGCACAGCCGCGCCCAAAAATACCCTCCCGAAGGCCGGGGCGCCAAGTTCGTCCAGCGGAAAAAGGCCACAAAAACGGGTGGGCTATAGCCTTGGGGGGTGGGGCTAGCCAACTTCGTCCGCCGGACTCGGAATGGCGCGAGACTTTGCGAGGCACCTCCGTGTGTCAAAAATAGGCCGCGGACACAGCCGCGTCCAAAAATACCCGCCCGAAGGCCAGGTCGCCAAGTTCGTCCAGCGGAAAAAGGCCACAAAAACGGGTGGGCTATAGCCTTGGGGGGTGGGGCTGGCCAACTTCGTCCGCCGGACTCGGAATGGCGCGAGACTTTGTGAGGCACCTCTGTGTGCCAAAAATAGGCCGCGGGCTTAGCCGCGCCCAAAAATACCCGCCTGCAGGCCAGGGAACCAAGTTCGTCCAGCGGAAAAAGGCCACAAAAACGGGTGGGCTATAGCCTCTGGGGGTGGGGCTGTCCAACTTCGTCCGCTGGACTCGGAATGGCACGAGACTTTGCGAGGCGCCTCCGTGTGCCAAAAATAGGCCGCGGGCACAGCCGCGCCCAAAAATACCCGCCTGCAGGCCGGGGCGCCAAGTTCGTCCAGCGGAAAAAGGCCACAAAAACGGGTGGGCTATAGCCTTGGGGGGTGGGGCTGGCCAACTTCGTCCGCCGGACTCGGAATGGCGCGAGACTTTGCGAGGCACCTCCATGTGCCAAAAATAGGCCGTGGGCACAGCCGCGCCCAAAAATACCCGCCCGAAGGCCGGGGCGCCAAGTTCGTCCGTTTGGAAAAAGGCCACAAAAAAGGGTGGGCTATAGCCTTGGGGGGTGGGGCTGGCGGACTTCGTCCGCCGGACTCGGAATGGCGCGAGACTTTACGAGGCACCTCCGTGCCCCAAAAATAGGCCGCGGACACAGCCGCGCCCAAAACTACCCGCCCGAAGGCCGGGGCGCCAAGTTCGTCCGTTTGGAAAAAGGCCACAAAAAAGGGTGGGCTATAGCCTTGGGGGGTGGGGCTGGCCGACTTCATCCGCCGGACTCGGAATGGCGCGAGACTTTGCGAGGCACCTCCGTGTGCCAAAAATAGGCCGCGGGCACAGCCACGCCCAAAAATACCCGACCGAAGGCCAGGGCGCCAAGTTCGTCCAGCGGAAAAAGGCCACAAAAACGGGTGGGCTATAGCCTTGGGGGGTGGGGCTAGCCGACTTCGTCCGCCGGACTCGGAATGGCGCGAGACTTTGCGAGGCGACTCCGTGTACCAAAAATAGGCCGCGGAACAGCCGCGCCCAAAAATACCCGCCCGAAGGCCGGGGCGCCATGTTCGTCCAACGGAAAAAGGCCACAAAAACGGGTGGGCTATAGGATTGTGGGGTGGGGCTGGCCGACTTCGTCCGCCGGACTCGGAATGGCGGGAGACTTTATGAGGTACCTCCGTGTGCCAAAAATAGGCCGCGGGCACAGCCGCGCCCAAAAATACCCTCCCGAAGGCCGGGGCGCCAAGTTCGTCCAGCGGAAAAAGGCCACAAAAACGGGTGGGCTATAGCCTTGGGGGGTGGGGCTAGCCAACTTCGTCCGCCGGACTCGGAATGGCGCGAGACTTTGCGAGGCGCCTCCGTGTGCGAAAAATATTCCGTAGGCACAGCCGCGCCCAAAAATACCCGCCCGAAGGCTGAGGCGCCAAGTTCGTCCAGCGGAAAAAGGCCACAAAAACGGGTGGGCTATAGTCTTGGGGGGTGGGGCTGGCCAACTTCGTCCGCCGGACTCGGAATGGCGCGAGACGTTGCGAGGCACCTCCGTGTGCCAAAAATAGGCCGCGGACACAGCCGCGCCCAAAAATACCCGCCCGAAGGCCGGGTCGCCAAGTTCGTCCAGCGGAAAAAGGCCACAAAAACGGGTGGGCTATAGCCTTGGGGGGTGGGGCTGGCCAACTTCGTCCGCCGGACTCGGAATGGGGCGAGACTTTGCGAGGCATCTCCGTACCCCAAAAATAGGCCGCGGGCACAGCCGCACCCAAAAATACCCGCCCGAAGGCCGGGGCGCTAAGTTCGTCCAGCGGAAAAAGGCCACAAAAACGGGTGGGCTATAGCCTTGGGGGGTGGGGCTGGCCGACTTTGTCCGCCGGACTCGGAATGGCGCGAGACTTTGCGAGGCACCTCCGTGCCCCAAAAATAGGCCACGGGCACAGCCGCGCCCAAAACTACCCGCCCGAAGGCCGGGGCGCCAAGTTCGTCCAGCGGAAAAAGGCCACAAAAAAGGGTGGGCTATTGCCTTGGGGGGTGGGGTTGGCCAACTTCATCCGCCGGACTCGGAATGGCGCAAGACTTTGCGAGGCACCTCCATGTGCCAAAAATAGGCCGTGGGCACAGCCGCGCCCAAAAATACCCGCCTGAAGGCCGGGGCGCCAAGTTCGTCCGTTTGGAAAAAGGCCACAAAAAAGGGTGGGCTATAGCCTTGGGGGGTGGGGCTGGCCGACTTCGTCCGCCGGACTCGGAATGGCGCAAGACTTTACGAGGCACCACCGTGCCCCAAAAATAGGCCGCGGGCACAGCCGCGCCCAAAACTACCCGCCCAAAGGCCGGGGCGCCAAGTTCGTCCAGCGGAAAAAGGCCACAAAAAAGGGTGGGCTATAGCCTTGGGGGGGTGGGGCTGGCCCACTTCGTCCGCCGGACCCGGAATGACACCAGACTTTGCGAGGCGCCTCCGTGCCCCAAAAATAACGCGGGGACAGCCGCGCCCAAAAATACCCGACCGAAGGCCGGGGCGCCAAGTTCGTCCAGCGGAAAAAGGCCACAAAAACGGGTGGGCCATAACGTTGGGGGGTGGGGCTGGCCAACTTTGTCCGCCGGACTCTGAATGGCGCGAGACTTTGCGAGGCGCCTCTGTACCCCAAAAATAGGCCGCGGTCACAGCCGCGCCCAAAAATACCCGCACGAAGGCCGGGGCGCCAAGTTCGTCCGTTTGGAAAAAGGCCACAAAAAAGGGTGGGCTATAGCCTTGGGGGGTGGGGCTGGCCCACTTCGTCCGCCAGACTCGGAATGGTGCGAGACTTTGCGAGGCACCTCCGTGTGCCAAAAATACCCGCCCGAAGGCCGGGGCGCCAAGTTCGTCCAGCGGAAAAAGGCCACAAAACGGGTGGGCTATAGCCTTGGGGGGTGTGGCTGGCCAACTTCGTCCGCCGGACTCAGAATGGCGCGAGACTTTGTGAGGCGCCTCCGTGTACCAAAAATAGGCCGCGGGCACAGCCGCGCCGAAAAATACCTGCCCGAAGGCCGGGGCGCCAAGTTCGTCCAGCGGAAAAAGGCCACAAAAACGGGTGGGCTATAGCCTTGGGGGGTGGGGCTGGCCAACTTCATTCGCCGGACTCGGAATAGCGCGAGACTTTGCGAGGCACCTCCGTGTGCCAAAAATAGGCCGCGGGCACAGCCGCGCCCAAAAATACCCGCCCGAAGGCCGGGGCGCCAAGTTCGTCCAGCGGAAAAAGGCCACAAAAACGGGTGGGCTATAGCCTTGGGGGGTGGGGCTGGCCGACTTTGTCCGCCGGACTCGGAATGATGCGAGACTTTCCGAGGCGCCTCTGTACCCCAAAAATAGGCCGCGGTCACAGCCGCGCCCAAAAATACCCGCCCGAAGGCCGGGGCGCCAAGTTCGTCCGTTTTGAAAAAGGCCACAAAAAAGGGTGGGCTATAGCCTTGGGGGGTGGGGCTGGCCAACTTCGTCCGCCAGACTCGGAATGGCGCGAGACTTTGCGAGGCACCTCCGTGTGCCAAAAATAGGCCGCGGGCACAGCCGCGCCCAACAATACCCGCCCGAAGGCCGGGGCGCCAAGTTCGTCCATCGGAAAAAGGCCACAAAAACGGGTGGGCTATAGCCTTGGGAGGTGGGGCTGGCCAACTTCGTCCGTCGGATTCGGAATGGCGTGAGACTTTGCGAGGCATCTCCGTGTGCCATAAATAGTCCGCGGACACAGCCGCGCCCAAAAATACCCGCCCGAAGGACGGGGCGCCATGTTCGTCCAGCGGAAAAAGGCCACAAAAACGGGTCGGCTATAGCCTTGGGGGGTGGGGCTGGCCAACTTCATCTGCCGGTCTCGGAATGGCGCGAGACTTTGCGAGGCGCCTCCGTGTGCCAAAAATAGGCCGCGGGCACAGCCACGCCCAAAAATACCCGACCGAAGGCCGGGGCGCCAAGTTCGTCCAGCGGAAAAAGGCCACAAAAACGGGTGGGCTATAGCCTTGGGGGGTGGGGGTGGCCAACTTCGTCCGCCGGACTCGGAATGGCGCGAGACTTTGCGAGGCGCCTCCGTGCCCCAAAAATAACGCGGGGACAGCCGCGCCCAAAAATACCCGACCGAAGGCCGGGGCGCCAAGTTCGTCCAGCGGAAAAAGGCCACAAAAACGGGTGGGCCATAACGTTGGGGGGTGGGGCTGGCCAACTTTGTCCGCCGGACTCTGAATGGCGCGAGACTTTGCGAGGCGCCTCTGTACCCCAAAAATAGGCCGCGGTCACAGCCGCGCCCAAAAATACCCGCACGAAGGCCGGGGCGCCAAGTTCGTCCGTTTGGAAAAAGGCCACAAAAAAGGGTGGGCTATAGCCTTGGGGGGTGGGGCTGGCCCACTTTGTCCGCCAGACTCGGAATGGTGCGAGACTTTGCGAGGCACCTCCGTGTACCAAAAATACCCGCCCGAAGGCCGGGGCGCCAAGTTCGTCCAGCGGAAAAAGGCCACAAAACGGGTGGGCTATAGCCTTGGGGGGTGTGGCTGGCCAACTTCGTCCGCCGGACTCAGAATGGCGCGAGACTTTGTGAGGCGCCTCCGTGTACCAAAAATAGGCCGCGGGCACAGCCGCGCCGAAAAATACCTGCCCGAAGGCCGGGGCGCCAAGTTCGTCCAGCGGAAAAAGGCCACAAAAACGGGTGGGCTATAGCCTTGGGGGGTGGGGCTGGCCAACTTCATTCGCCGGACTCGGAATAGCGCGAGACTTTGCGAGGCACCTCCGTGTGCCAAAAATAGGCCGCGGGCACAGCCGCGCCCAAAAATACCCGCCCGAAGGCCGGGGCGCCAAGTTCGTCCAGCGGAAAAAGGCCACAAAAACGGGTGGGCTATAGCCTTGGGGGGTGGGGCTGGCCGACTTTGTCCGCCGGACTCGGAATGATGCGAGACTTTCCGAGGCGCCTCTGTACCCCAAAAATAGGCCGCGGTCACAGCCGCGCCCAAAAATACCCGCCCGAAGGCCGGGGCGCCAAGTTCGTCCGTTTTGAAAAAGGCCACAAAAAAGGGTGGGCTATAGCCTTGGGGGGTGGGGCTGGCCAACTTCGTCCGCCAGACTCGGAATGGCGCGAGACTTTGCGAGGCACCTCCGTGTGCCAAAAATAGGCCGCGGGCACAGCCGCGCCCAACAATACCCGCCCGAAGGCCGGGGCGCCAAGTTCGTCCATCGGAAAAAGGCCACAAAAACGGGTGGGCTATAGCCTTGGGAGGTGGGGCTGGCCAACTTCGTCCGTCGGATTCGGAATGGCGTGAGACTTTGCGAGGCATCTCCGTGTGCCATAAATAGTCCGCGGACACAGCCGCGCCCAAAAATACCCGCCCGAAGGACGGGGCGCCATGTTCGTCCAGCGGAAAAAGGCCACAAAAACGGGTCGGCTATAGCCTTGGGGGGTGGGGCTGGCCAACTTCATCTGCCGGTCTCGGAATGGCGCGAGACTTTGCGAGGCGCCTCCGTGTGCCAAAAATAGGCCGCGGGCACAGCCACGCCCAAAAATACCCGACCGAAGGCCGGGGCGCCAAGTTCGTCCAGCGGAAAAAGGCCACAAAAACGGGTGGGCTATAGCCTTGGGGGGTGGGGGTGGCCAACTTCGTCCGCCGGACTCGGAATGGCGCGAGACTTTGCGAGGCGCCTCCGTGCCCCAAAAATAGGCCGCGGGCACAGCCGCGACCAAAAATACCCGCCCGAAGGCCGAGGCGACAAGTTCGTCCGTTTGGAAAAAGGCCACAAAAAAGGGTGGGCTATAACCTTGGGGGGTGGGGCGGGCCAACTTCGTCCGCCGGACTCGGAATGGCGCGAGACTTTGCGAGGCACCTCCGTGTGCCAAAAATAGGCCGCGGACACAGCCACGCCCAAAAATACCCGACCGAAGGCCGGGGCGCCAAGTTCGTCCAGCGGAAAAAGGCCACAAAAACGGGTTGGCTATAGCCTTGGGGGGTGGGGCTGGCCAACTTCGTCCGCCGGACTCGGAATGGTGCGAGGCTTTGCGAGGCGCCTCCGTACCGCAAAAATAGGCCGCGGGGACAGCCGCGCCCAAAAATACCCGCCCGAAGGCCGGGGCGCCAAGTTCGTCCAGCGGAAAAAGGCCACAAAAACGGGTGGGCTATAGCCTTGGGGGGTGTGGCTGGCCAACTTCGTCCGCCGGACTCAGAATGGCGTGAGACTTTACGAGGTGCCTCCGTGTACCAAAAGTAGGCCGCGGGCACAGCTGCGCCAAAAAATACCTGCCCGAAGGCCGGGGCGCCAAGTTCGTCCAGCGGAAAAAGGCCACAAAAACGGGTGGGCTATAGCCTTGGGGGGTGGGGCTGGCCAACTTCATCCGCCGGACTCGGAATGGCGCGAGACTTTGCGAGGCGCCTCCGTGCCCCAAAAATAGGCTGCGGGCACAGCCGCGCCCAAAAATACCCGACCGAAGGCCGGGGCGCCAAGTTCGTCCAGCGGAAAAAGGCCTCAAAACCGGGTGGGCTATAGCCTTGGGGGGTGGGGCTGGCCAACTTTGTCCGCCGGACTCGGAATGGCGCGAGACTTTGCGAGGTGCCTCTGTACCCCAAAAATAGGCCGCAGTCATAGCCGCGCCCAAAACTACCCACCTGAAGGCCGGGGCGCCAAGTTCGTCCAGCGGAAAAAGGCCACAAAAAAGGGTGGGCTATTGCCTTGGGGGGTGGGGCTGGCCAACTTCATCCGCCGGACTCGGAATGGCGCGAGACTTTACGAGGCGCCTCCGTGCCCCAAATATAGGATGCGGGCACAGCCGCGCCCAAAAATACCCGACCGAAGGCCGGGGCGCCAAGTTCGTCCAGCGGAAAAAGGCCACAAAAACGGGTGGGCTATAGCCTTGGGGGGTGGGGCTGGCCAACTTTGTCCGCCGGACTCGGAATTGCGCGAGACTTTGCGAGGCGCCTCTGTACCCCAAAAATAGGCTGCGGTCACAGCCGCACCCAAAAATACCGGCCCGAAGGCCGGGGCGCCAAGTTCGTCCGTTTGGAAAAAGGCCACAAAAAAGGGTGGGCTATAGCCTTGGGGGGTGGGGCTCGCCAACTTCGTCCGCCGGACTCGGAATGGCGCGAGACTTTGCGAGGCACCTCCGTGAGCCAAAAATAGGCCGCGGACACAACCGCGCCCAAAAATACCCGCCCGAAGGCCGGGGCGCCAAGTTCGTCCAGCGGAAAAAGGCCACAAAAACGGGTGGGCTATAGCCTTGGGGGGTGTGGCTGGCCAACTTCGTCTGCCGGACTCAGAATGGCGCGAGACTTTGCGAGGCACCTCCGTGTACCAAAAATAGGCCGCGGGCACAGCCGCGCTGAAAAATACCTGCCCGAAGGCCGGGGCACCAAGTTCGTCCAGCGGAAAAAGGCCACAAAAACGGGTGGGCTATAGCCTTGGGGGGTGGGGCTGGCCAACTTCATCTGCCGGACTCGGAATGGCGCGAGACTTTGCGAGGCGCCTCCGTGTGCCAAAAATAGGCCGCGGGCACAGCCACGCCCAAAAATACCCGACCGAAGGCCGGGGCGCCAAGTTCGTCCAGCGGAAAAAGGCCACAAAAACGGGTTGGCTATAGCCTTGGGGGGTGGGGCTGGCCAACTTCGTCCGCCGGACTCGGAATGGTGCGAGACTTTGCGAGGCGCCTCCGTGTGCCAAAAATAGGACACGGGCACAGCCGCGCCCAAAAATAACCGCCCGAAGGCCGGGGCGCCAAGTTCGTCCAGCGAAAAAAGGCCACAAAAACGGGTGGGCTATAGCCTTGGGGGGTGGGGCTGGCCGACTTCGTCCGCCGGACTCGGAATGGCGCGAGACTTTGCGAGGCACCTCCGTGCCCCAAAAATAGGCCGCGGGCACAGCCGCGCCCAAAACTACCCGCCCGAAGGCCGGGGCGCCAAGTTCGTCCAGCGGAAAAAGGCCACAAAAAAGGGTGGGCTATTGCCTTGGGGGGTGGGGCTGGCCAACTTCATCCGCCGGACTCGGAATGGCGCGAGACTTTACGAGGCACCTCCGTGCCCCAAAAATAGGCCGCGGACACAGCCACGCCCAAAAATACCCGACCGAAGGCCGGGGCGCCAAGTTTGACCAGCGGAAAAAGGCCACAAAAACGGGTGGGCTATAGCCTTGGGGGGTGGGGCTGGCCAACTTTGTCCGCCGGACTCGGAATGGCGCGAGACTTTGCGAGGCGCCTCTGTACCCCAAAAATAGGCCGCGGTCACAGCCGCGCCCAAAAATACCCGCCCGAAGGCCGGGGCGCCAAGTTCGTCCGTTTGGAAAAAGGCCACAAAAAAGGGTGGGCTATAGCCTTGGGGGGTGGGGCTGGCCCACTTCGTCCGCCGGACTCGGAATGGCGCGAGACTTTGCGAGGCGCCTCCGTGTGCCAAAAATAGGCCGCGGGCACAGCCGCGCCAAAAAATACCAGCCCAAAGGCCGGGGCGTCAAGTTCGTCCTGCGGGAAAAGGCCACAAAAACGGGTGGGCTATAGCCTTGGGGGGTGGGGCTGGCCAACTACGTCTGCCGTACTCGGAATGGCGCGAGACTTTGCGAGGCGCCTCCGTGTGCCAAAAATAGGCCGCGGGCACAGCCGCGCCAAAAAATACCAGCCCAAAGGCCGGGGCGCCAAGTTCGTCCGTTTGGAAAAAGGCCACAAAAAAGGGTGGGCTATAGCCTTGGGGGGTGGGGCTCGCCAACTTCGTCCGCCGGACTCGGAATGGCGCGAGACTTTACGAGGCACCTCCGTGCCCCAAAAATAGGCCGCGGACACAGCCACGCCCAAAAATACCCGACCGAAAGCCGGGGCGCGAAGTTCGTCCAACGGAAAAAGGCCACAAAAACGGGTGGGCTATAGCCTTGGGGGGTGGGGCTGGCCAACTTCGTCCGCCGGACTCGGAATGGTGCAAGACTTTGCGAGGCACCTCCATGTGCCAAAAATAGGCCGCGGGCACAGCCGCGCCTAAAAATTCCTGCCCGAAGGCCGGGGCGCCAAGTTTGTCCAGCGGAAACGCGCCACAAAAACGGGTGGGCTATAGCCTTGGGGGATGGAGCTGGCCAACTTCGTCCGCCGGACTCGGAATGGCGCGAGTCTTTGCGAGGCGCCTCCGGGAGCCAAAAATAGCCCGAAGGCCGGGGCGCCAAGTTTATCCAGCGGAAAAAGGCCACAAAAAAGGGTGGACTATAGCCTTGGGGGGTGGGGCTGGCCAACTTCGTCCGCCGGACTTGGAATGGCGCGAGACTTTGCGAGACTACTCCGTGTGCCAAAAATAGGCCGCGGGCACAGCCGCGCCCAAAAATACCCGCCCTAAGGCCGGGGCGCCAAGTTCGTCCAGCGGAAAAAGGCCACAAAAACGGGTGGGCTATAGCCTTGGTGGGTGGGGCTGGCCAACTTCGTCCGCCGGACTCGGAATGGCGCGAGACTTTGCGAGGCACCTCCGTGTGCCAAAAATAGGCCGCGGGCACAGCCGCGCCCAAAAATAACCGCCCGAAGTTCGGGGCGCCAAGTTCGTCCAGCGGAAAAAGGCCACAAAAACGGGTGGGCTATAGCCTTGGGGGGTGGGGCTGGCCAACTTCGTCTGCCGGACTAAGAATGGCGCGAGACTTTGCGAGGGGCCTCCGTGTGCCAAAAATTGGCCGCGGACACAGCCGCTCCCAAAAATAACTGCCCGAAGGCCGGGGCGCCAAGTTCGTCCAGCGGAAAAAGGCCACAAAAACGGGTGGGCTATAGCCTTTGGGGGGTGGGGCTGGCCCGCTTCGTCCGCCGGACTCGGAATGGCGCGAGACTTTGCGAGGGGCCTCCGTGTGCCAGAAATAGGCCGCGGTAACAGCCGCGCCCAAAAATAACTGCCCGACGGCTGGGGCGCCAAGTTCGTCCAGCGGAAAAAGGCCACAAAAACGGGTGGGCTATAGCCTTGGGGGGTGGGGCTGGCCGACTTCGTCCGCCGGACTAGGAAAGGGGGGAGACTTTACGACGGGCCTCCGTGTGCCAAAAATAGGCTACGGGCACAGCCGCGCCCAAAAATAACCGCCCGAAAGCCGGGGAACTAAGTTCGTCCAGCGGAAAAAGGCCACAAAAACGGGTGGGCTATAGCCTTGGGGGGTGGGGCCGGCCCACTTCATCCGCCGGTCTCGGAATGGCGCGAGACTTTTTGAGGGGCCTCCGTGTGCCAAAAATAGTCCGGGGTAACAGCCGCGCCCAAAAATAACTGCCCAAAGGCCGGGGCGCCAAGTTCGTCCAGCGGAAAAAGGCCACAAAAACGGGTGGGCTATAGCCTTGGGGGGTGCGGCTGGCCAACTTCGTCTGCCGGACTAAAAATGGCGCGAGACTTTGCGAGGGGCCTCCGTGTGCCAAAAATCGGCCGCGGACACAGCCGCTCCCAAAAATAACTGCCCGAAGGCCGGGGCGCCAAGTTCGTCCATCGGAAAAAGGCCACAAAAACGGGTGGGCTATAGCCTTTGGGGGTGGGGCTGGCCCACTTCGTCCGCCGGACTCGGAATGGCGCGAGACTTTGCGATGGGCCTCCGTGTGCCAAAAATAGTCCGCGGGCACAGCCTTGCCCAAAAATAACCGCCCGAAGGCCGGGGCGCCAAGTTCGTCCAGCGGAAAAAGGCCACAAAAACGGGTGGGCTATAGCCTTGGGGGGTTCTGCTGGCCAACTTCGTCCGCCGGACTCGGAATGGCGCGAGACTTTGCGAGGGGCCTCCGTGTGCCAAAAATAGGCCGCGGGCACAGCCGCGCCCAAAAATAACCGCCCGAAGGCCGGGGCGCCAAGTTCGTCCAGCGGAAAAAGGCCACAAAAACGGGTGGGCTATAGCCTTGGGCGGTGGGGCTGGCCAACTTAGTCCGCCGGACTCGGAATGGCGTGAGACTTTTCGAGGGGCCTCCGTTAGCCAAATATAGGCCGCGGGCACAGCCGCGCCCAAAAATAACCGCCCGAAGGCCGGGGCGCCAAGTTCGTCCGGCGGAAAAAGGCCACAAAAACGGGTGGGCTATAGCCTTGGGGGGTGGGGCCGGCCAACTTAGTCCGCCGGACTCGGAATGGCGCGAGACATTTCGAGGGGCCTCCGTGAGCCAAAAATAAGCCACGGGCACAGCCGCACCCAAAAAGAACCGCCCGAAGGCCGGGGCGCCAAGTTCGTCCAGCGGAAAAAGGCCACAAAAACGGGTGGGCTATAGCCTTGAGGGGTGGGGCTGGCCAACTTCGTCCGCCGGACTCAAAATGGCGCGAGACTTTTCGAGGGGCCTCCGTGTGCCAAAAATCGGGCGCGGACACAGCCGTTCCCAGAAATAACTGCCCGAAGGCCGGGGCGCCAAGTTCGTCCAGCGGAAAAAGGCAACAAAAACGGGTGGGATATAGCCTTGGGGGGTGGGGCTGGCCAACTTAGTCCGCCGGACTCGGAATGGCGCGAGACTTTGCGAGGGGCCTCCGTGTGCCAAAAATAGACCACGGGCACAGCCGCGCCCAAAAATAACTGCCCGAAGGCCGGGGCGCCAAGTTCGTCCAGCGGAAAAAGGCCACAAAAACGGGTGGGCTATAGCCTTGGGGGGTGGGGCTGGCCAACTTAGTCCGCCGGACTCGGAATGGCGCGAGACTTCGTAAGGGGCCTCCGTGAGCCAAAAATAGGCCACGGGCACAGCCGTGCCCAAAAATAACCGCGCGAAGGCCGGGGCGCCAAGTTCGTCCAGCGGAAAAAGGCCACAAAAACGGGTGGGCCATACCCTTGGGGGGTGGGGCTGGCCGACTTCGTCCACCGGACTCGGAATGGCGGGAGACTTTACGAGGGGCCTCCGTGTGCCAAAAATAGGCTGCGGGCACAGCCGCGCCCAAAAATAACCGCCCGAAAGCCGGGGCGCCAAGTTCGTCCAGCGGAAAAAGGTCACAAAAACGGGTGGGCTATAGCCTTGGGGGGTGGGGCTGGCCAACTTTGTCTGCCGGACTAAGAATGGCGCGAGACTTTGCGAGCGGCCTCCGCGTGCCAAAAATAGGCCGCGGGTACAGCCGCGCCTAAAAACAACCGCCCGAAGGCCGGGGCGCCAAGTTCGTCCAGCGGAAAAATGGCCAAAAAACGGGTGGGCTATAGCCTTGGGGGGAGGGGCTGGCCAACTTCGTCCGCCGGACTCGGAATGGGGCGAAACTTTGCGAGCGGCCTCCGCGTGCCAAAAATAGGCCACGGACACAGCCGCACCCAAAAATAACCCCACGAAGGTCGGAGCGCCCGAACCACCCAGCGGAAAAATGGACAAAAAACGGGTGGGCTATAGCCTTGGGGGGAGGGGCTGGCCCACTTCGTCCGCCGGACTCGGAATGGGACGAGACTTTGCGAGTGGTCTCCGCGTGCCAAAAATAGGCCGCGGACACAGCCGAGCCCAAAAATAACAGCACGAAGGCCGGGGCGCCAAGTTCGTCCAGCGGAAAAAGGCCACAAAAACGGGTGGGCTATAGCCTTGGGGGGAGGGGCTGGCCGACTTCGTCCGCCGGACTCGGAATGGGGCTAGACTTTGCGAGCGGCCTCCGCGTGCCAAAAATAGGCCACGGGCACAGCCGCGCCCAAAAATAACCGCACGAAGGCCGGGGCGCCAAGTTCGTCCAGCGGAAAAATGGCCACAAAAACGGGTGGGCTATAGCCTTGGGGGGTGGGGCTGGCCACCTTCGTCCGCCGGACTCGGAATGGCGCGAGACTTTACGAGGGGCCTCCGTGTGCCAAAAATAGGCCGCGGGCATAGCCGCGTCCAAAAATAACCCCCCGAAGGTCGGCGCGCCCAAACTCCCCAGCGGAAAAATGGCCAAAAAACGGGTGGGCTATAGCCTTGGGGGGAGGGGCTGGCCAAGTTCGTCCCCCGGACTCGGAATGGAGCGAGACTTTGCGAGGGGCCTCCTTGTGCCAAAAATAGACCGCGGCCACAGCCGCGCCCAAAAATAACCCCCCGAAGGCCGGAGCACCACGTTTGTCCAGCGGAAAAAGGCCACAAAAACGGGTGGGCTATAGCCTTGGGCGGTGGGGCTGGCCAACTTAGTCCGCCGGACTCGGAATGGCGTGAGACTTTTCGAGGGGCCTCCGTGAGCGAAAAATAGGCCGCGGGCACAGCCGCGCCAAAAAATAACCGCCCGAAGGCCGGGGCGCCAAGTTCGTCCAGCGGAAAAAGGCCACAAAAACGGGTGGGCTATAACCTTGAGGGGTGGGGCTGGCCAACTTCGTCCGCCGGACTCAGAATGGCGCGAGACTTTTCGAGGGGCCTCCATGTTCCAAAAATCGGGCACGGACACAGCCGCTCCCAGAAATAATTGCCCGAAGGCCGGGGCGCCAAGTTCGTCCAGCGGAAAAAGGCAACAAAAACGGGTGGGCTATAGCCTTGGGGGGTGGGGCTGGCCAACTTAGTCCGCCGGACTCGGAATGGCGCGAGACTTTGCGAGGCGCGTCCGTGTGCCAAAAATAGACCGCGGGCACAGCCTCGCCCAAAAATAACCGCCCGAAGGCCGGGGCGCCAAGTTCGTCCAGCGGAAAAAGGCCACAAAAACGGGTGGGCTATAGCCTTGGGGGGTGGGGCTGGCCAACTTAGTCCGCCGGACTCGGAATGGCGCGAGACTTTTCAAGGGCCTCCGTGAGCCAAAAATAGGCCGCGGGCACAGCCGCGCCCAAAAATAACCGCGCGAAGGCCGGGGCGCCAAGTTCGTCCAGCGGAAAAAGGCCACAAAAACGGGTGGGCCATACCCTTGGGGGGTGGGGCTGGCCGACTTCGTCCGCCGGACTCGGAATGGCGGGAGACTTTACGAGGGGCCTCCGTGTGCCAAAAATAGGCTGCGGGCACAGCCGCGCCCAAAAATAACCGCCCGAAAGCCGGGGCGCCAAGTTCGTCCAGCGGAAAAAGGCCACAAAAACGGGTGGGCTATAGCCTTGGGGGGTGGGGCTGGCCAACTTCGTCCGCCGGACTCGGAATGGCGCGAGACTTTTCGAGGGGCCTCTGTGTGCCAAAAATAGGCCGCGGACACAGCCGCGCCCAAAAATAACCGCCTGAAGGCCTACGCGCCAAGTTCGTCCAGCGGAAAGAGGCCACAAAAACGGGTGGGCTATAGCCTTGGGGGGTGGGGCTGGCCAACTTAGTCAGCCGGACTCGGAATGGCGCGAGACTTTGCGAGGGGCCTCCGTGTGCCAAAAATAGACCGCGGGCACAGCCACGCCCAAAAATAACCCCCCGAAGGCCGGAGCACCAAGTTCGTCCAGCGGAAAAAGGCCACTAAAACGGGTGGGCAATAGCCTTGGGGGGTGGGGCTGGCCGACTTCGTCCGCCGGACTCGGAATGGTGCGAGACTTCGTAAGGGGCCTCCGTGTGCCAAAACTAGGCTGTGGGCTCAGCCTTACCCAAAAATAACCGCCCGAAGGCCGGGGCGCCAAGTTCGTCCAGCGGAAAAAGGCCACAAAAACGGGTGGGCCATACCCTTGGGGGGTGGGGCTGGCCGACTTCGTTCGCTGGACTCGGAATGGCGGGAGACTTTACGAGGGGCCTCCGTGTGCTAAAAATAGGCTGCGGGCACAGCCGCGCCCAAAAATAACCGCCCGAAAGCCGGGGCGCCAAGTTCGTCCAGCGGAAAAAGGCTACAAAAACGGGTGGGCTATAGCCTTGGGGGGTGGGGCTGGCCAACTTCGTCCGCCGGACTCGGAATGGCGCGAGACTTTTCGAGGGTCGTCCGTGAGCCAAAAATAGGCCGCGGGCACAGCCGCGCCCAAAAATAACTGCCCGAAGGCCGAGGCGCCAAGTTCGTCCAGCGGAAAAAGGCCACAAAAACGGGTGGGATATAACCTTGGGGGGTGGGGCTGACCAACTTCGTCCGCCGGACTCAGAATGGCGCGAGACTTTGCGAGGGGCCTCCGTGTGCCAAAAATCGGCCGCGGACACAGCCGCTCCCAGAAATAACTGCCCGAAGGCCGGGGCGCCAAGTTCGTCCAGCGGAAAAAGGCAACAAAAACGGGTGGGCTATAGCCTTGGGGGGTAGGGCTGGCCCACTTCGTCCGCCTGACTCGGAATGGTGCGAGACTTTGCGAGGGGCCTCCGTGTGCCAAAAATAGGCCGCGAACACAGCCGTTCCAAAAAATAACTGCCCGAAGGCCGGGGCACCAAGTTCGTCCACCGGAAAAATGGCCAAAAAACGGGTGGGCAATAGCCTTGGGGGGAGGGGCTGGCCGACTTCGTCCGCCAGACTCGAATGGGGCAAGACTTTGCGAGCGGCCTCCGCGTGCCAAAAATAGGCCGCAGGCACAGCTGCGCCCAAAAATAACCCACCGAAGGCCGGGGCGCCAAGTTCGTCCAGCGGAAAAATGGCCAAAAAACGGGTGGGCTATAGCCTTGGGGGGAGGGGCTGGCCAAGTTCGTCCGCCGGACTCAGAATGGGGCGAGACTTTACGAGCGGCCTCCGCGAGTCAAAACTAGGCCACGGGCACAGCCGCGCCCAAAAATAACCCACCGAAGGTCGGGGCGCATAGTTCGTCCACCGGAAAAATGGCCAAAAAACGGGTGGGCTATAGCCTTGGGGGGAGGGGCTGGCCAACTTCGTCAGCCGGACTCAGAATGGGGCGAAACTTTGCGAGCGGGCTCCGCGTATGAAAAATAGGCCATGGGCTCAGCCGCGCCCGAAGGTCGGCCCGTCCAAACCCCCCAGTGGAAAAATGGCCAAAAAACGGGTGGGCTATAGCCTCGGGGGGAGGGGCTGGCCAATTTCGTCCGCCGAACTCGGAATGGGGCGAGACTTTGCGAGCGGACTCCGCGTGCAAAAAATAGGCCGCGGGCACAGCCGCTCCTAAAAATAACCCCCCGAAGGTCGGCGCGCCCAAACCCTCCAGCGGAAAAATGGCCATAAAACGGGTGGGCTATAGCCTTGGGGGGAGGGGCTGGCCAACTTCGTCCGCCGGACTCAGAATGGGGCGAGACTTTGCGAGCGGCCTCCGCGTGCCAAAAATAGGCCGCGGTCACAGCCGCGCCCGAAAACAACCCCCCGAAGGTCGGCGCGCCCAAACACCCCATCGGAAATATGGCAAAAAAACGGGTGGGCTATAGCCTTGGGGGGAGGGGCTGGCCAACTTCGTCCGCCGGTCTCGGAATGGCGTGAGACTTTACGAGCGGCCTCCGTGTGCCAAAACTAGGCCGCGGGCACAGCCGCACCCAAAAATAACCCACCGAAGGTCGGGGCGCCAAGTTCGTCCAGCGGAAAAATGGTCAAAAAACGGGTGGGCTATAGCCTTGGGGGGAGGTGCTGGCCAACTTCGTCAGCCGGACTCAGAATGGGGCGAGACTTTGCGAGCGGGCTCCTCGTGCCAAAAATAGGCCGTGGGCTCAGCCGCGCCCGAAG
>JAUJEF010000294.1:0-44108 GCA_030444885.1 Citrus sp. QX-2021 | reverse complement strand
AGCCCACCCGTTTTTGCGGCCTTTTTCCGCTGGACGAACTTGTCGCCCCGGCCTTCGGGCAGTTATTTTTGGGCGCGGCTGTGCCCGGGGCCTATTTTTGGCACACGGAGGCCGTTCGCAAAGTCTCGCGCCATTCCGAGTCCGGCAGACGAAGTTGGCCAGCCCCACCCCCCAACGCTACAGCCCACCCGTTTTTGTGGCCGTTTTCCGCTGGACGAACTTGGTGCCCCGGCCTTCGGGCGGTTATTTTTGGGTGCGGCTGTGCCCGGGGCCTATTTTTGGCAAACGGAGGCCGCTCGCAAAGTCTCGCGGCATTCCGAGTCCGGCGGACGAAGTGGGCCAGCCCCACCCCCCAAGGCTATAGCCCACCCGTTTTTGCGGCCTTTTTCCGCTGGACGAACTTGGCGTCCCGGCCTTCGGGCGGTTATTTTTGGGCGCGGCTGTGCCCGGGGCCTATTTTTGGCACACGGAGGCCGCTCGCAAAGTCTCGCGCCATTCCGAGTCCGGCAGACTAAGTTGGCCAGCCTCACCCCCCAAGGCTATCGCCCACCCTTTTTTGTGGCCTTTTTCCGCTGGACGAACTTGGCGCCCCGGCCTTCGGGCGGTTATTTTTGGGCGCGGCTGTGCCCGGGGCCTATTTTTGGCACACGGAGGCCGCTCGCAAAGTCTCGCGCCATGCCGAGTCCGGCGGACGAAGTTGGCCAGCCCCACCCCCCAAGGCAATAGCCCACCCGTTTTTGCGGCCTTTTTCCGCTGGACGAACTTGGCGCCCCATCCTTCGGGCGGTTATTTTTGGGCGCGGCTGTGGCCGGGGCCTATTTTTGGCACACGGAGGCCGCTCGCAAAGGCTCGCGCCATTCCGAGTCCGGCGGACAAAGTTGGCCAGCCCCACCCCCCAAGGCTATAGCCCACCCGTTTTTGCGGCCTTTTTCCGCTGAACGAACTTGTCGCCCCGGCCTTCGGGCAGTTATTTTTGGGCGCGGCTGTGCCCGGGGCCTATTTTTGGCACACGGAGGCCGCTCGCAAAGTCTCGCGCCATTCCGAGTCCGGCAGACGAAGTTGGCCAGCCCCACCCCCCAAGGCTACAGCCCACCCGTTTTTGTGGCCGTTTTCCGCTGGACGAACTTGGCGCCCCGGCCTTCGGGCGGTTATTTTTGGGTGCGGCTGTCCCCGGGGCCTATTTTTGGCAAACGGAGGCCGCTCGCAAAGTCTCGCGCCATTCCGAGTCCGGCGGACGAAGTGGGCCAGCCCCACCCCCCAAGGCTATATCCCACCCGTTTTTGCGGCCTTTTTCCGCTGGACGAACTTGGCGCCCCGGCCTTCGGGCGGTTATTTTTGGGCGCGGCTGTGCCCGGGGCCTATTTTTGGCACACGGAGGCCGCTCGCAAAGTCTTGCGCCATTCCGAGTCCGGCGGACGAAGTGGGCCAGCCCCACCCCCCAAGGCTATATCCCACCCGTTTTTGCGGCCTTTTTCCGCTGGACGAACTTGTCGCCCCGTCCTTCAGGCGGTTATTTTTGGGCGCGGCTGTGCCCGGGGCCTATTTTTGGCATACAGAGGCTGCTCGCAAAGTCTCGCGCCATTCCCAGTCCGGCGGACGAAGTGGGCCAGCCCCACCCCCCAAGGCTATAGCCCACCCGTTTTTGCGGCCTTTTTCCGCTGGACGAACTTGGCGCCCCATCCTTCGGGCGGTTATTTTTGGGCGCGGCTGTGGCCGGGGCCTATTTTTGGCACACGGAGGCCGCTCGCAAAGGCTCGCGCCATTCCGAGTCCGGCGGACAAAGTTGGCCAGCCCCACCCCCCAAGGCTATAGCCCACCCGTTTTTGCGGCCTTTTTCCGCTGGACGAACTTGTCGCCCCGGCCTTCGGGCAGTTATTTTTGGGCGCGGCTGTGCCCGGGGCCTATTTTTGGCACACGGAGGCCGTTCGCAAAGTCTCGCGCCATTCCGAGTCCGGCAGACGGTTGGCCAGCCCCACCCCCAAGGCTACAGCCCACCCGCTTTGTGGCCGCTTTCCGCTGGACGTACTTGCCGCCCGTGCCTTCGGGCGGTTATTTTGTGATGTGGCTGTGTCCTGTGCCTATTTTTGGCAAACGGAGGCCGCTCGCAAAGTCTCGCGCCATTCCGAGTCCGGCGGACGAAGTGGGCCAGCCCCACCCCCCAAGGCTATAGCCCACCCGTTTTTGCGGCCTTTTTCCGCTGGACGAACTTGGCGCCCCGGCCTTCGGGCGGTTATTTTTGGGCGCGGCTGTGCCCGGGGCCTATTTTTGGCACACGGAGGCCGCTCGCAAATTCTCGCACCATTCCGAGTCCGGCGGACGAAGTGGGCCAGCCCCACCCCCCAAGGCTATAGCCCACCCGTTTTTGCGGCCTTTTTCCGCTGGACGAACTTGTCGCCCCGTCCTTCGGGCGGTTATTTTTGGGCGCGGCTGTGCCCGGGGCCTATTTTTGGCATACGGAGGCCGCTCGCAAAGTCTCGCGCCATTCCGAGTCCGGCGGACGAAGTGGGCCAGCCCCACCCCCCAAGGCTATAGCCCACCCGTTTTTGCGGCCTTTTTCCGCTGGACGAACTTGGCGCCCCATCCTTCGGGCGGTTGTTTTTGGGCGCGGCTGTGCCCGGGACCTATTTTTGGCACACGGAGGCCGCTCGCAAAGTCTCGCGCCATTCCGAGTCCGGCGGACTAAGTTGGCCAGCCTCACCCCGCAAGGCTATCGCCCACCCTTTTTTGTGGCCTTTTTCCGCTGGACGAACTTGGCGCCCCGGCCTTCGGGCGGTTATTTTTGGGCGCGGCTGTGCCCGGGGCCTATTTTTGGCACACAGAGGCCGCTCGCAAAGTCTCGCGCCATGCCGAGTCCGGCGGACGAAGTTGGCCAGCCCCACCCCCCAAGGCAATAGCCCACCCGTTTTTGCGGCCTTTTTCCGCTGGACGAACTTGGCGCCCCATCCTTCGGGCGGTTATTTTTGGGTGCGGCTGTGGGCGGGGCCTATTTTTGGCACACGGAGGCCGCTCGCAAAGGCTCGCGCCATTCCGAGTCCGCGCGACAAAGTTGGCCAGCCCCACCCCTGCTAGCTATAGCCCACCCGTTTTTGCGGCCTTTTCCGCTGGACGAACTTGTCGCCCCGGCCTTCGGGCAGTTATTTTTGGGCGCGGCTGTGCCCGGGGCCTATTTTTGGCACACGGAGGCCGTTCGCAAAGTCTCGCGCCATTCCGAGTCCGGCAGACGAAGTTGGCCAGCCCGACCCCCCAACGCTACAGCCCACCCGTTTTTGTGGCCGTTTTCCGCTGGACGAACTTGGTGCCCCGGCCTTCGGGCGGTTATTTTTGGGTGCGGCTGTGCCCGGGGCCTATTTTTGGCAAACGGAGGCCGCTCGCAAAGTCTCGCGCCATTCCGAGTCCGGCGGACGAAGTGGGCCAGCCCCACCCCCCAAGGCTATAGCCCACCCGTTTTTGCGGCCTTTTTCCGCTGGACGAACTTGGCGCCCCGGCCTTCGGGCGGTTATTTTTAGGCGCGGCTGTGCCTGGGCCTATTTTTGGCACACGGAGGCCGCCGCAAAGTCTCGCGCCATTCCAGTCCGGCAGACTAAGTTGGCCAGCCTCACCCCTGCTGCTATCGCCCACCCTTTTTTGTGGCCTTTTTCCGCTGGACGAACTTGGCGCCCCGGCCTTCGGGCGGTTATTTTTGGGCGCGGCTGTGTCCGGGGCCTATTTTTGGCACACGGAGGCCGCTCGCAAAGTCTCGCGCCATGCCGAGTCCGGCGGACGAAGTTGGCCAGCCCCACCCCCCAAGGCAATAGCCCACCCGTTTTTGCGGCCTTTTTCCGCTGGACGAACTTGGCGCCCCATCCTTCGGGCGGTTATTTTTGGGTACGGCTGTGGGCGGGGCCTATTTTTGGCACACGGAGGCCGCTCGCAAAGGCTCGCGCCATTCCGAGTCCGGCGGACAAAGTTGGCCAGCCCCACCCCCCAAGGCTATAGCCCACCCGTTTTTGCGGCCTTTTTCCGCTGAACGAACTTGTCGCCCCGGCCTTCGGGCAGTTATTTTTGGGCGCGGCTGTGCCCGGGGCCTATTTTTGGCACACGGAGGCCGTTCGCAAAGTCTCGCGCCATTCCGAGTCCGGCAGACGGTTGGCCAGCCCCACCCCCAAGGCTACAGCCCACCCGCTTTTGTGGCCGCTTTCCGCTGGACGAACTTGGCGCCCGCCTTCGGGCGGTTATTTTTGGGTGCGCGCTTTCCCCGGGCCTATTTTTGGCAAACGGAGGCCGCTCGCAAAGTCTCGCGCCATTCCGAGTCCGGCGGACGAAGTGGGCCAGCCCCACCCCCCAAGGCTATAGCCCACCCGTTTTTGCGGCCTTTTTCCGCTGGACGAACTTGGCGCCCCGGCCTTCGGGCGGTTATTTTTGGGCGCGGCTGTGCCCGGGGCCTATTTTTGGCACACGGAGGCCGCTCGCAAAGTCTTGCGCCATTCCGAGTCCGGCGGACGAAGTGGGCCAGCCCCACCCCCCAAGGCTATAGCCCACCCGTTTTTGCGGCCTTTTTCCGCTGGACGAACTTGTCGCCCCGTCCTTCGGGCGGTTATTTTTGGGCGCGGCTGTGCCCGGGGCCTATTTTTGGCATACAGAGGCCGCTCGCAAAGTCTCGCGCCATTCCGAGTCCGGCGGACGAAGTGGGCCAGCCCCACCCCCCAAGGCTATAGCCCACCCGTTTTTGCGGCCTTTTTCCGCTGGACGAACTTGGCGCCCCATCCTTCGGGCGGTTATTTTTGGGCGCGGCTGTGGCCGGGGCCTATTTTTGGCACACGGAGGCCGCTCGCAAAGGCTCGCGCCATTCCGAGTCCGGCGGACAAAGTTGGCCAGCCCCACCCCCCAAGGCTATAGCCCACCCGTTTTTGCGGCCTTTTTCCGCTGGACGAACTTGTCGCCCCGGCCTTCGGGCAGTTATTTTTGGGCGCGGCTGTGCCCGGGGCCTATTTTTGGCACACGGAGGCCGTTCGCAAAGTCTCGCGCCATTCCGAGTCCGGCAGACGAAGTTGGCCAGCCCCACCCCCCAAGGCTACAGCCCACCCGTTTTTGTGGCCGTTTTCCGCTGGACGAACTTGGCGCCCCGGCCTTCGGGCGGTTATTTTTGGGTGCGGCTGTGCCCGGGCCTATTTTTGGCAACGGAGGCCTTCCGCAAAGTCTCGCGCCATTCCGAGTCCGGGCGGACGAAGTGGGCCAGCCCCACCCCCAAGGCTATAGCCCACCCGCTTTTGCGGCCTTTTTCCGCTGGACGAACTTGGCGCCCGGCCTTCGGGCGGTTATTTTTTGGCGCGGCTGTGCCCGGGCCTATTTTTGGCACACGGAGGCCGCCGCAAAGTCTCGCACCATTCCGAGTCCGCGCGGACGAAGTGGGCCACCCCCACCCCCCCGGCTATAGCCCACCCGCTTTTGCGGCCTTCTTCCGCGGGATGAACTTGGCGCCCCGCCCTTCGGGCGGTTATTTTTGGGCGCGGCTGTGCCCGGGGCCTATTTTTGGCATACGGAGGCCGCTCGCAAAGTCTCGCGCCATTCCGAGTCCGGCGGACGAAGTGGGCCAGCCCCACCCCCCAAGGCTATAGCCCACCCGTTTTTGCGGCCTTTTTCCGCTGGACGAACTTGGCGCCCCATCCTTCGGGCGGTTGTTTTTGGGCGCGGCTGTGCCCGGGGCCTATTTTTGGCACACGGAGGCCGCTCGCAAAGTCTCGCGCAATTCCGAGTCCGGCGGACGAAGTTGGCCAGCCCCACCCCCCAAGGCTATAGCCCACCCGTTTTTGCGGCCTTTTTCCGCTGGACGAACTTGTCGCCCCGTCCTTCGGGCGGTTATTTTTGGGCGCGGCTGTGTCCGGGGCCTATTTTTGGCATACGGAGGCCGCTCGCAAAGTCTCACGCCATTCCGAGTCCGGCGGACGAAGTGGGCCAGCCCCACCCCCCAAGGCTATAGCCCACCCGTTTTTGCGGCCTTTTTCCGCTGGACGAACTTGTCGTCCCGGCCTTCGGGCAGTTATTTTTGGGCGCGGCCGTGGCCACGGCCTAATGTTGTCACACGGAGGCGTCTCGCAAAGTCTCGCGCCATTCCGAGTCCGGCGGACGAAGTTGGCCAGCCCCACCCCCCAAGGCTATAGCCCACCCGTTTTTGTGGCCTTTTTCCGCTGGACGAACTTGGCGCCCCGTCCTTCGGGCGGTTATTTTTGGGCGCGGCTGTGCCCGGGGCCTATTTTTGGCATACGGAGGCCGCTCGCAAAGTCTCGCGCCATTCCGAGTCCGGCGGACGAAGTGGGCCAGCCCCACCCCCCAAGGCTATAGCCCACCCGTTTTTGCGGCCTTTTTCCGCTGGACGAACTTGGCGCCCCATCCTTCGGGCGGTTATTTTTGGGCGCGGCTGTGGCCGGGGCCTATTTTTGGCACACGGAGGCCGCTCGCAAAGTCTCGCGCAATTCCGAGTCCGGCGGACGAAGTTGGCCAGCCCCACCCCCCAAGGCTATAGCCCACCCGTTTTTGCGGCCTTTTTCCGCTGGACGAACTTGTCGCCCCGTCCTTCGGGCGGTTATTTTTGGGCGCGGCTGTGTCCGGGGCCTATTTTTGGCATACGGAGGCCGCTCGCAAAGTCTCGCGCCATTCCGAGTCCGGCGGACGAAGTTGGCCAGCCCCACCCCCCAAGGCTATAGCCCACCCGTTTTTGCGGCCTTTTTCCGCTGGACGAACTTGTCGCCCCGGCCTTCGGGCAGTTATTTTTGGGCGCGGCTGTGCCCGGGGCCTATTTTTGGCACACGGAGGCCGTTCGCAAAGTCTCGCGCCATTCCGAGTCCGGCAGACGAAGTTGGCCAGCCCCACCCCCCAAGGCTACAGCCCACCCGTTTTTGTGGCCGTTTTCCGCTGGACAAACTTGGCGCCCCTGCCTTCGGGCGGTTATTTTTGGGTGCGGCTGTGCCCGGGGCCTATTTTTGGCAAACGGAGGCCGCTCGCAAAGTCTCGCGCCATTCCGAATCCAGCGGACGAAGTGGGCCAGCCCCACCCCCCAAGGCTATAGCCCACCCGTTTTTGCGGCCTTTTTCCGCTGGACGAACTTGGCGCCCCGGCCTTCGGGCGGTTATTTTTGGGCGCGGCTGTGCCCGGGGCCTATTTTTGGCACACGGAGGCCGCTCGCAAAGTCTCGCGCCATTCCGAGTCCGGCGGACGAAGTGGGCCAGCCCCACCCCCCAAGGCTATAGCCCACCCTTTTTTGCGGCCTTTTTCCGCTGGACGAACTTGTCGCCCCGTCCATCGGGCGGTTATTTTTGGGCGCGGCTGTGGCCGGGGCCTATTTTTGGCACACGGAGGCCGCTCGCAAAGTCTCGCGCCATTCCGAGTCCGGCGGAGGAAGTTGGCCAGCCCCACCCCCCAAGGCTATAGCCTACCCGTTTTTGTGGCCTTTTTCCGCTGGACGAACTTGGCGCCGCGGCCTTCGGGCGGGTATTTTTCGACATGGCTCTGCCCGGGGCCTATTTTTGGCACACGGAGGCCGCTCGCAAAGTCCCGCGCCATTCCGAGTCCGGCGGACTAGGTTGGCCAGCTTCACCCCCCAAGGCTATCGCCCACCCTTTTTTGTGGCCTTTTTCCGCTGGACGAACTTGGCGCCCCGGCCTTCGGGTGGTTATTTTTGGGCGCGGCTGTGCCCGGGGCCTATTTTTGGCACACGGAGGCCGCTCGCAAAGTCTCGCGCCATGCCGAGTCCGGCGGACGAAGTTGGCCAGCCCCACCCCCCAAGGCAATAGCCCACCCGTTTTTGTGGCCTTTTTCCGCTGGACGAACTTGGCGCCGCGGCCTTCGGGCGGGTATTTTTGGGCGCGGCCGTGGCCACGGCCTAATGTTGGCACACGGAGGCGTCTCGCAAAGTCTCGCGCCATTCCGAGTCCGGCGGACGAAGTTGGCCAGCCCCACCCCCCAAGGCTATAGCCCACCCGTTTTTGTGGCCTTTTTCCGCTGGACGAACTTGGCGCCCCATCCTTCGGGCGGTTATTTTTGGGCGCGGCTGTGGCCGGGGCCTATTTTTGGCACACGGAGGCCGCTTGCAAAGTCTCGCGCCATTCCGAGTCCGGCGGACGAAGTGGGCCAGCCCCACCCCCCAAGGCTATAGCCCACCCGTTTTTGTGGCCTTTTTCCGCTGGACGAACTTGGCGCCGCGGCCTTCGGGCGGGTATTTTTGGACGTGGCTCTGCCCGGGGCCTATTTTTGGCACACGGAGGCCGCTCGCAAAGTCTCGCGCCATGCCGAGTCCGGCGGACGAAGTTGGCCAGCCCCACCCTAAGGCTAACGCCCACCCTTTTTGTGGCCTTTTTCCGCTGGACGAACTTGGCGCCCGGCCTTCGGGCGGTTATTTTTGGCGCGGCTGTGCCCGGGCCTATTTTTGGTACACGGAGGCCGCTCGCAGTCTCGCGCCATGCCGAGTCCGGCGGACGAAGTTGGCCAGCCCCACCCCCCAAGGCAATAGCCCACCCGTTTTTGTGGCCTTTTTCCGCTGGACGAACTTGGCGCCGCGGCCTTCGGGCGGGTATTTTTGGGCGCGGCCGTGGCCACGGCCTAATGTTGGCACACGGAGGCATCTCGCAAAGTCTCGCGCCATTCCGAGTCCGGCGGACGAAGTTGGCCAGCCCCACCCCCCAAGGCTATAGCCCACCCGTTTTTGTGGCCTTTTTCCCCTGGACGAACTTGGCGCCGCGGCCTTCGGGCGGTTATTTTTGGGCGCGGCTGTGCCCGGGGCCTATTTTTGACGCACGAAGGCACCTCGCAAAGTCTCGCGCCATTCCGAGTCCGGCAGACGAAGTTGGCCAGCCCCACCCCCCAAGGCTATAGCCCACCCGTTTTTGCGGCCTTTTTCCGCTGGACGAACTTGGCGCCCCGGCCTTCGGGCGGTTATTTTTGGGTGCGGCTGTGCCCGGGGCCTATTTTTGGCACACGGAGGCCGCTCGCAAAGTCTCGCGCCATTACGAGTCCGGCAGACGAAGTTGGCCAGCCCCACCCCCCAAGGCTACAGCCCACCCGTTTTTGTGGCCGTTTTCCGCTGGACGAACTTGTCGCCCCGTCCTTCGGGCGGTTATTTTTGGGCGCGGCTGTGCCCGGGGCCTATTTTTGGCACACGGAGGCCGCTCGCAAAGTCTCGCGCCATTCCGAGTCCGGCGGACGAAGTTGGCCAGCCCCACCCCCCAAGGCTATAGCCCACCCGTTTTTGCGGCCTTTTTCCGCTGGACGAACTTGGCGCCCCGTCCTTCGGGCGGTTATTTTTGGGCGCAGCTGTGGCCGGGGCCTATTTTTGGCACACGGAGGCCGCTCGCAAAGTCTCGCGCCATTCCGAGTCCGGCGGACGAAGTTGGCCAGCCCCACCCCCCAAGGCTATAGCCCACCCGTTTTTGTGGCCTCTTTCCGCTGGACGAACTTGGCGCCGCGGCCTTCGGGCGGGTATTTTTGGACGTGGCTCTACCCGGGGCCTATTTTTGGCACACGGAGGCCACTCGCAAAGTCCCGCGCCATTCCGAGTCCGGCGGACGAAGTTGGCCAGCCCCACCCCCCAAGGCTATAGCCCACCCGTTTTTGTGGCCTTTTTCCGCTGGACGAACTGGGCGCCCCGGCCTTCGGGCGGTTATTTTTGGGCGCGGCTGTGCCCGGGGCCTATTTTTGGCACACGGAGGCCGTTCACAAAGTCTCGCGCCATTCCGAGTCCGGCAGACGAAGTTGGCCAGCCCCACCCCCCAAGGCTATAGCCCACCCGTTTTTGCGGCCTTTTTCCGCTGGACGAACTTGGCGCCCCGGCCTTCGGGCGGTTATTTTTGGGTGCGGCTGTGCCCGGGGCCTATTTTTGGCACACGGAGGCCGTTCGCAAAGTCTCGCGCCATTCCGAGTCCGGCGGACGAAGTAGGCCAGCCCCACCCCCCAAGGCTAAAGCCCAACCGTTTTTGTGGCCTTTTTCCGCTGGACGAACTTGGCGCCCCGTCCTTCGGGCGGTTATTTTTGGGCGCGGCTGTGTCCAGGGCCTATTTTTGGCACACGGATGCCGCTCGCAAAGTCTCGCGCCATTCCGAGTCCGGCGGACGAAGTTGGCCAGCCCCACCCCCTAAGGCTATAGTCGACCCGTTTTTGCGGCCTTTTTCCGCTGGACGAACTTGTCGCCCGGCCTTCGGGCAGTTATTTTTGGGCGCGGCTGTGCCCGGGGCGTATTTTTGGCACACGGAAGCCGTTCGCAAAGTCTCGCGCCATTACGAGTCCGGCAGACGAAGTTGGCCAGCCCCACCCCCCAAGGCTACAGCCCACCCGTTTTTGTGGCCGTTTTCCGCTGGACGAACTTGGCGCCCCGGCCTTCGTGCGGTTATTTTTGGGTGTGGCTGTGCCCGGGGCCTATTTTTGGCACACGGAGGCCGCTCGCAAAGTCTCGCGCCATTCCGAGTCCGGCGGACGAAGTGGGCCAGCCCCACCCCCAAGGCTATAACCCACCCGTTTTTGCGGCCTTTTTCCGCTGGACGAACTTGGCGCCCCGGCCTTTGGGCAGTTATTTTTGGGCGCGGCTGTGCCCGGGGCCTATTTTTGGCACACGGAGGCGCCTCGCAAACTCTAGAGCCATTCCGAGTCCGGCGGACGAAGTTGGCCAGCCCCACCCCCCAAGGCTATAGCCCACCCGTTTTTGTGGCCTTTTTCCGCTGGACGAACTTGGTGCCGCGGCCTTCGGGCGGGTATTTTTGGACGCGGCTGTGTCCGCGGCCTATTTTTGGCACATGGAGGCGCCTCGCAACCTCTCGCGCCATTCCGAGTCCGGCGGAAGAACTTGGCCAGCCCCACCCCCCAAGGCTATAGCCCACCCGTTTTTGTGGCCTTTTTCCGCTGGACGAACTTGGCGCCGCGGCCTTCGGGCGGGTATTTTTGCACGCGGCTGTGCCCGCGGCCTATTTTTGACGCACGGAGGTGCCTCGCAAAGTCTCGCGCCATTCCGAGTCCGGCGGACGAAGTAGGCCAGCCCCACCCCCCAATGCTATAGCCCACCCGTTTTTGTGGCCTTTTTCCGCTGGACGAACTTGACGCCGCGGCCTTCGGGCGGGTATTTTTGGGCGCGGCTCTGTCCGCGGCCTATTTTTGGCACACGCAGGCACCTCGCAAAGTCTCGCGCCATTCTGAGTCCGGCGGACGAAGTTGGCCAGCCCCACCCCCCAAGGCTATAGCCCACCTGTTTTTGTGGCCTTTTTCCGCTGGACGAACTTGGCGCCCCGGCCTTCGCGTGGTTATTTTTGGGCGCGGCTGTATTCGGGGCCTATTTTTGGCACATGGAGGCCGCTCGCAAAGTCTCGCGCCATTCCGAGTCCGGTGGACGAAGTTGGCCAGCCCCACCCCCCAAGGCTATAGCCCACCCGTTTTTGTGGCATTTTTCCGATGGACGAACTTGGCGCCCCGGCCTTCGCGTGGTTATTTTTTGGCGCGGCTGTGCCCGGGGCCTATTTTTGGCACATGGAGGCCGCTCGCATAGTCTCGCGCCATTCCGAGTCCGGCGGACGAAGTTGGCCAGCCCCACCCCCCAAGGCTATAGCCCACCCGTTTTTGTGGCCTTTTTCCGCTGGACGAACTTGGCGCCGCGGCCTTCGGGCGGGTATTTTTGGGGGCGGCTGTGTCCGCGGCCTATTTTTGGCACACAGAGGTGCCTCGCAGAGTCTCGCGCCATTCCGAGTCCGGCGGACGAAGTGGGCCAGCCCCACCCCCCAAGGCTATAGCCCACCCATTTTTGTGGCATTTTTCCGATGGACGAACTTGGCGCCCCGGCCTTCGCGTGGTTATTTTTTGGCGCGGCTGTGCCCGGGGCCTATTTTTGGCACATGGAGGCCGCTCGCAAAGTCTCGCGCCATTCCGAGTCCGGCAGACGAAGTTGGCCAGCCCCACCCCCCAAGGCTATAGCCCACCCGTTTTTGTGGCCTTTTTCCGCTGGACGAACTTGGCGCCGCGGCCTTCGGGCGGGTATTTTTGGGGGCGGCTGTGTCCGCGGCCTATTTTTGGCACACAGAGGTGCCTCGCAGAGTCTCGCGCCATTCCGAGTCCGGCGGACGAAGTGGGCCAGCCCCACCCCGCAAGGCTATAGCCCACCCGTTTTTGTGGCATTTTTCCGATGGACGAACTTGGCGCCCCGTCCTTCGCGTCGTTATTTTTTGGCGCGGCTGTGCCCGGGGCCTATTTTTGGCACATGGAGGCCGCTCGCAAAGTCTCGCGCCATTCCGAGTTCGGCGGACGAAGTTGGCCATCCCCACCCCCCAAGGCTATAGCCCACTCGTTTTTGTAGCCTTTTTCCGCTGGACGAACTTGGCTCCCCGGCCTTCGGGTGGTTATTTTTGGGCGCGGCTGTGCCCGGGGCCTGTTTTTGGCACACGGAGGCCGCTCGCAAAGTCTCGCGCCATTCCGAGTCCGGCGGACGAAGTTGGCCAGCCCCACCCCCCAAGGCCATAGCCCACCCGTTTTTGCGGCCTTTTTCCGCTGGACGAACTTGGCGCCCCGGCCTTCGGGCGGTTATTTTTGGGCGCGGCTGTGCCCGGGGCCTATTTTTGGCACACGGAGGCCGTTCGCAAAGTCTCGCGCCATTCCGAGTCCGGCGGACGAAGTTGGCCAGCCCCACCCCCCAAGGCCATAGCCCACCCGTTTTTGCGGCCTTTTTCCGCTGGACGAACTTTGCGCCCCGGCCTTCGGGCTGTAATTTTTTGGCGCGGCTGTGCCCGGGGCCTATTTTTCACACAAGGAGGCCACTCGCAAAGTCTCGCGCCATTCCGAGTCCGGGGGACGAAGTTTGCCAGCCCCACCCCCCAAGGCTATAGCCCACCCGTTTTTGTGGCCTTTTTTCGCTGGACGAACTTGGCACCCTGGCCTTCGGGTGGTTTTTTTTGGGCGCGGCTGTGCCCGGGGCCTATTTTTGGCACACGGAGGCCGCTCGCAAAGTCTCGCACCATTCCGAGTTCGGCGGACGAAGTTGGCTAGCCCCACCCGTTTTTGTGGCCTTTTTCCGCTGGACGAACTTGGCGCCCCGGCCTTCGGGCGGTTATTTTTGGGTACGGCTGTGCCCGGGGCCTATTTTTGGCACACGGAGGCCGATCGCAAAGTCTCGCGCCATTCCGAGTCCGGCGGACGAAGTTGGCCAGCCCCACCCCCCAAGGCTATAGCCCACCCGTTTTTGTGGCCTTTTTCCGCTGGACGAACATGGCGCCCCGGCCTTCGGGGGGTTATTTTTGGGCGCGGCTGTGCCCGGGGCCTATTTTTGGCACACGGAGGCCGCTCGCAAAGTCTCGCGCCATTCCGAGTCCGGCGGACGAAGTGGGCCAGCCCCACCCCCCAAGGCTATAGCCCACCCGTTTTTGTGGCCTTTTTCCGCTGGACGAACTTGGCGCCCCGGCCTTCGGGCGGTTATTTTTGGGCGCGGCTGAGCCCGGGGCCTATTTTTGGCACACGGAGGCCGTTCTAAAAGTCTCGCGCCATTCCGAGTCCGGCGGACGAAGTAGGCCAGCCCCACCCCCCAAGGCCATAGCCCACCCGTTTTTGCGGCCTTTTTCCGCTGGACGAACTTTGCGCCCCGGCCTTCGGGCGGTAATTTTTTGGCGCGGCTGTGCCCGGGGCCTATTTTTCGCACAAGGAGGCCGCTCGCAAAGTCTCGCGCCATTCCGAGTCCGGGGGACGAAGTTTGCCAGCCCCACCCCCGAATGCTATAGCCCACCCGTTTTTGTGGCCTTTTTTCGCTGGACGAACTTGGCACCCCGTCCTTCGGGTGGTTTTTTTTGGGCGCGGCTGTGCCCGGGGCCTATTTTTGGCACACGGAGGCCGCTCGCAAAGTCTCGCTCCATTCCGAGTTCGGCGGACGAAGTTGGCTAGCCCCACCCCCCAAGGCTATAGCCCACCCGTTTTTGTGGCCTTTTTCCGCTGGACGAACTTGGTTCCCCGGCCTTCGCGTGGTTATTTTTTGGCGCGGCTGTGCCCGGGGCCTATTTTTGGCACATGGAGGCCGATCGCAAAGTCTCGCGCCATTCCGAGTCCGGCGGACGAAGTTGGCCAGCCCCACCCCCCAAGGCTATAGCCCACCCGTTTTTGTGGCCTTTTTCCGCTGGACGAACTTGGCGCCGCGGCCTTCGGGCGGGTATTTTTGGGGGCGGCTGTGTCCGCGGCCTATTTTTGGCACACAGAGGTGCCTCGCAGAGTCTCGCGCCATTCCGAGTCCGGCGGACGAAGTGGGCCAGCCCCACCCCCCAAGGCTATAGCCCACCCATTTTTGTGGCATTTTTCCGATGGACGAACTTGGCGCCCCGGCCTTCGCGTGGTTATTTTTTGGCGCGGCTGTGCCCGGGGCCTATTTTTGGCACATGGAGGCCGCTCGCAAAGTCTCGCGCCATTCCGAGTCCGGCGGACGAAGTTGGCGAGCCCCACCCCCCAAGGCTATAGCCCACCCGTTTTTGTGGCCTTTTTCCGCTGGACGAACTTGGCGCCGCGGCCTTCGGGCGGGTATTTTTGGGGGCGGCTGTGTCCGCGGCCTATTTTTGGCACACAGAGGTGCCTCGCAGAGTCTCGCGCCATTCCGAGTCCGGCGGAGGAAGTGGGCCAGCCCCACCCCCCAAGGCTATAGCCCACCCGTTTTTGTGGCATTTTTCCGATGGACGAACTTGGCGACCCGGCCTTCGCGTGGTTATTTTTTGGCGCGGCTGTGCCCGGGGCCTATTTTTGGCACATGGAGGCCGCTCGCAAAGTCTCGCGCCATTCCGAGTTCGGCGGACGAAGTTGGCCATCCCCACCCCCCAAGGCTATAGCCCACCCGTTTTTTCAGCCTTTTTCCGCTGGACGAACTTGGCGCCCCGGCCTTCGGGTGGTTATTTTTGGGCGCGGCTGTGCCCGGGGCCTGTTTTGGCACACGGAGGCCGCTCGCAAAGTCTCGCGCCATTCCGAGTCCGGCGGACGAAGTTGGCCAGCCCCACCCCCCAAGGCCATAGCCCACCCGTTTTTGCGGCCTTTTTCCGCTGGACGAACTTGGCGCCCCGGCCTTCGGGCGGTTATTTTTGGGCGCGGCTGTGCCCGGGGCCTATTTTTGGCACACGGAGGCCGTTCGCAAAGTCTCGCGCCATTCCGAGTCCGGCGGACGAAGTTGGCCAGCCCCACCCCCCAAGGCCATAGCCCACCCGTTTTTGCGGCCTTTTTCCGCTGGACGAACTTTGCGCCCCGGCCTTCAGGCGGTAATTTTTTGGCGCGGCTGTGCCCGGGGCCTATTTTTCGCACAAGGAGGCCACTCGCAAAGTCTTGCGCCATTCCGAGTCCGGGGGACGAGGTTTGCCAGCCCCACCCCCCAATGCTATAGCCCACCCGTTTTTGTGGCCTTTTTTCGCTGGACGAACTTGGCACCCCGGCCTTCGGGTGGTTTTTTTTGGGCGCGGCTGTGCCCGGGGCCTATTTTTGGCACACGGAGGCCGCTCGCAAAATCTCGCGCCATTCCGAGTTCGGCGGACGAAGTTGGCTAGCCCCACCCCCCAAGGCTATAGCCCACCCGTTTTTGTGGCCTTTTTCCGCTGGACGAACTTGGCACCCCGGCCTTCGGGCGGTTATTTTTGGGTACGGCTGTGCCCGGGGCCTATTTTTGGCACACGGAGGCCGTTCGTAAAGTCTCGCGCCATTCCGAGTCCGGCGGACGAAGTTGGCCAGCCCCACCCCCCAAGGCTATAGCCCACCCGTTTTTGTGGCCTTTTTGCGCTGGACGAACTTGGCGCCCCGGCCTTCGGGCGGTTATTTTTGGGCGCGGCTGTGTCCGGGGCCTATTTTTGGCACACCGAGGCCGATCGCAACGTCTCGCGCCATTCCGAGTCCGGCGGACGAAGTTGGCCAGCCCCACCCCCCAAGGCTATAGCCCACCCGTTTTTGTGGCCTTTTTCCGCTGGACGAACATGGCGCCCCGGCCTTCGGGCGGTTATTTTTGGGCGCGGCTGTGCCCGGGGCCTATTTTTGGCACACGGAGGCCGCTCGCAAAGTCTCGCGCCATTCCGAGTCCGGCGGACGAAGTGGGCCAGCCCCACCCCCCAAGGCTATAGCCCACCCGTTTTTGTGGCCTTTTTCCGCTGGACGAACTTGGCGCCCCGGCCTTCGGGCGGTTATTTTTGGACGCGGCTGTGCCCGGGGCCTATTTTTGGCACACGGAGGCCGTTCACAAAGTCTCGCGCCATTCCGAGTCCGGCGGACGAAGTTGGCCAGCCCCACCCCCCAAGGCCATAGCCCACCCGTTTTTGCGGCCTTTTTCCGCTGGACGAACTTTGCGCCCCGGCCTTCGGGCGGTAATTTTTTGGCGCGGCTGTGCCCGGGGCCTATTTTTCGCACAAGGAGGCCGCTCGCAAAGTCTCGCGCCATTCCGAGTCCGGGGGACGAAGTTTGCCAGCCCCACCCCCGAATGCTATAGCCCACCCGTTTTTGTGGCCTTTTTTCGCTGGACGAACTTGGCACCCCGGCCTTCGGGTGGTTTTTTTTGGGCGCGGCTGTGCCCGGGGCCTATTTTTGGCACACGGAGGCCGCTCGCAAAGTCTCGCTCCATTCCGAGTTCGGCGGACGAAGTTGGCTAGCCCCACCCCCCAAGGCTATAGCCCACCCGTTTTTGTGGCCTTTTTCCGCTGGACGAACTTGGCGCCCCGGCCTTCGGGCGGTTATTTTTGGGTACGGCTGTGCCCGGGGCCTATTTTTGGCACACGGAGGCCGTTCGTAAAGTCTCGCGCCATTCCGAGTCCGGCGGACGAAGTTGGCCAGCCCCACCCCCCAAGGCTATAGCCCACCCGTTTTTGTGGCCTTTTTCCGCTGGACGAACTTTGCGCCCCGGCCTTCGGGTGGTTATTTTTGGGCGCGGCTGTGCCCAGGGCCTATTTTTTGCACAAGGAGGCCGCTCGCAAAGTCTCGCTCCATTCCGAGTCCGGCGGACGAAGTGGGCCAGCCCCACCCCCCAAGGCTATAGCCCACCCGTTTTTGTGGCCTTTTTCCGCTGGACGAACTTGGCGCCCCGGCCTTCGGGCGGTTATTTTTGGGCGCGGCTGTGCCCGGGGCCTATTTTTGGCACACGGAGGCCGTTCGCAAAGTCTCGCGCCATTCCGAGTCCGGCGGACGAAGTTGGCCAGCCCCACCCCCCAAGGCCATAGCCCACCCGTTTTTGCGGCCTTTTTCCGCTGGACGAACTTTGCGCCCCGGCCTTCGGGCTGTAATTTTTTGGCGCGGCTGTGCCCGGGGCCTATTTTTCGCACAAGGAGGCCACTCGCAAAGTCTCGCGCCATTCCGAGTCCGGGGGACGAAGTTTGCCAACCCCACCCCCCAAGGCTATAGCCCACCCGTTTTTGTGGCCTTTTTTCGCTGGACGAACTTGGCACCCTGGCCTTCGGGTGGTTTTTTTTGGGCGCAGCTGTGCCCGGGGCCTATTTTTGGCACACGGAGGCCGCTCGCAAAGTCTCGCGCCATTCCGAGTTCGGCGGACGAAGTTGGCTAGCCCCACCCCCCAAGGCTATAGCCCACCCGTTTTTGTGGCCTTTTTCCGCTGGACGAACTTGGCGCCCCGGCCTTCGGGCGGTTATTTTTGGGTACGGCTGTGCCCGGGGCCTATTTTTGGCACACGGAGGCCGTTCGTAAAGTCTCGCGCCATTCCGAGTCCGGCGGACGAAGTTGGCCAGCCCCACCCCCCAAGGTTATAGCCCACCCGTTTTTGTGGCCTTTTTGCGCTGGACGAACTTTGCGCCCCGGCCTTCGGGTGGTTATTTTTGGGCGCGGCTGTGCCCAGGGCCTATTTTTTGCACAAGGAGGCCGCTCGCAAAGTCTCGCTCCATTCCGAGTCCGGCGGACGAAGTTGGCCAGCCCCACCCCCCAAGGCTATAGCCCACCCGTTTTTGTGGCCTTTTTCCGCTGGACGAATTTGGCGCCCCGGCCTTCGGGTGGGTATTTTTGGGCGCTGCTGTGCCCGCGGCCTATTTTTGGCACACAGAGACGCCTCGCAAAGTCTTGCGCCATTCCGAGTCCGGCGGACGAAGTTGGTTAGCCCAACCCCCCAAGGCTATAGCCCGCCCGTTTTTGTGGACTTTTTCCGCTGGACGAATTTGGCGCCCCGGCCTTCGGGCTGGTAATTTTGGGCGCGGCTGTGCCCGCGGCCTGTTTTTGGCACACGGAGGTGCCTCGTAAAGTCTCGGGCCATTCCGAGTCCGGCGGACGAAGTGGGCCAGCCCCACCCCCAAGGCTATAGCCCGCCCGTTTTTGTGGCCTTTTTCCGCTGGACGAACTTGGCGCCCCGGCCTTCGGGCAGGTATTTTTGGGCGCGGCTGTGCCCGCGGCCTATTTTTGGCACATGGAGCCGCCTCGTAAAGTCTCGGGCCATTCCGAGTCCGGCGGACGAAGTTGGCCAGCCCCACACCCTAAGGCTATAGCCCGCCCGTTTTTGTGGCCTTTTTCCGCTGGACGAACTTGGCGCCCCGGCCTTCGGGCAGGTATTTTTGGGCGCGGCTGTGCCCGCGGCCTATTTTTGGCACACGGAGGCGCCTCGCAAAGTCTCGCGCCATTCCGAGTCCAGCGGACGAAGTTGGCCAGCCCCACCCCCCAAGGCTATAGCCCACCCGTTTTTGTGGCCTTTTTCCGCTGGACGAACTTGGCGCCCCGGCCTCCGGGTGGGTTTTTTTCGATGCGGCTGTGCCCACGCCCTATTTTTGGCACACGAAGGCGCCACGCAAAGTCTCGCGCCATTCCGAGTCCGGCGGACGAAGTGGGCCAGCCACACCCCCCAAGGCTATAGCCCACCCGTTTTTGTGGCCTTTTTACGCTGGACGAACTTGGCGCCCCGGCCTTCGGGCGGGTATTTTTGGCCGCGGCTGTGCCCGCGGCCTATTTTTGGGACACGGAGGTGCCTCGCAAAGTCTCGCGCTATTCCGAGTCCGGCGGACGAAGTTGGCCAGCCCCACTCCCCAAGGCTATAGCCCACCCGTTTTTGTGGCCTTTTTCCGCTGGGCGAATTTGGCGCCCCGGCCTTCGGGCGAGTAGTTTTGGGCGCGGCTGTGCCCGCGTCCTATTTTTACGACACGGAGGCGCCTCGCAAAGACTAGCGCCATTCCGAGTCCGGCGGATGAAGTTGGCCAGCCCCACCCCCCAAGGGTATAGCCCACCCGTTTTTGTGGTCTTTTTCCGCTGGACGAACTTGGCGCCCCGGCCTTCGGGCGGGTAGTTTTGGGCGCGGCTGTGCCCGCGGCCTATTTTTGGGACACGGAGGTGCCTCGCAAAGTCTCGCGCCATTCCGAGTCCTGCGGACGAAGTGGGCCAGCCCCACCCCCAAGGCTATAGCCCACCCGTTTTTGTGGCCTTTTTCCGCTGGACGAATTTGGCGCCCCGGCCTTCGGGCGGTTATTTTTGGGTACGGCTGTGCCCGGGGCCTATTTTTGGTACACGGAGGCCGTTCGTAAAGTCTCGCGCCATTCCGAGTCCGGCGGACGAAGTGGGCCAGCCACACCCCCCAAGGCTATAGCCCACCCGTTTTTGTGGCCTTTTTACGCTGGACGAACTTGGCGCCCCGGCCATCGGGCGGGTATTTTTGGCCGCGGCTGTGCCCGCGGCCTATTTTTGGGACACGGAGGTGCCTCGCAAAGTCTCGCGCTATTCCGAGTCCGGCGGACGAAGTTGGCCAGCCCCACTCCCCAAGGCTATAGCCCACCCGTTTTTGTGGCCTTTTTCCGCTGGGCGAATTTGGCGCCCCGGCCTTCGGGCGAGTAGTTTTGGGCGCGGCTGTGCCCGCGTCCTATTTTTACGACACGGAGGCGCCTCGCAAAGACTAGCGCCATTCCGAGTCCGGCGGATGAAGTTGGCCAGCCCCACCCCCCAAGGGTATAGCCCACCCGTTTTTGTGGTCTTTTTCCGCTGGACGAACTTGGCGCCCCGGCCTTCGGGCAGGTAGTTTTGGGCGCGGCTGTGCCCGCGGCCTATTTTTGGGACACGGAGGTGCCTCGCAAAGTCTCGCGCCATTCCGAGTCCGGCGGACGAAGTTGGTTAGCCCAACCCCCCAAGGCTATAGCCCGCCCGTTTTTGTGGACTTTTTCCGCTGGACGAACTTGGCGCCCCGGCCTTCGGGCTGGTAATTTTGGACGCGGCTGTGCCCGCGGCCTGTTTTTGGCACACGGAGGTGCCTCGTAAAGTCTCGGGCCATTCCGAGTCCGGCGGACGAAGTGGGCCAGCCCCACCCCCAAGGCTATAGCCCGCCCGTTTTTGTGGCCTTTTTCCGCTGGACGAACTTGGCGCCCCGGCCTTCGGGCAGGTATTTTTGGGCGCGGCTGTGCCCGCGGCCTATTTTTGGCACATGGAGGCGCCTCGTAAAGTCTCGGGCCATTCCGAGTCCGGCGGACGAAGTTGGCCAGCCCCACACCCTAAGGCTATAGCCCGCCCGTTTTTGTGGCCTTTTTCCGCTGGACGAACTTGGCGCCCCGGCCTTCGGGCAGGTATTTTTGGGCGCGGCTGTGCCCGCGGCCTATTTTTGGCACACGGAGGCGCCTCGCAAAGTCTCGCGCCATTCCGAGTCCAGCGGACGAAGTTGGCCAGCCCCACCCCCCAAGGCTATAGCCCACCCGTTTTTGTGGCCTTTTTCCGCGGGACGAACTTGGCGCCCCGGCCTCCGGGTGGGTTTTTTTCGATGCGGCTGTGCCCACGCCCTATTTTTGGCACACGAAGGCGCCACGCAAAGTCTCGCGCCATTCCGAGTCCGGCGGATTTGAAGCGGGCCAGCCACACCCCCCAAGGCCAGCGCCCACCCGTTTTTGTGGCCTTTTTACGCTGGACGAACTTGGCGCCCCGGCCTTCGGGCGGGTATTTTTGGCCGCGGCTGTGCCCGCGGCCTATTATTGGGACACGGAGGTGCCTCGCAAAGTCTCGCGCTATTCCGAGTCCGGCGGACGAAATTGGCCAGCCCCACTCCCCAAGGCTATAGCCCACCCGTTTTTGTGGCCTTTTTCCGCTGGGCGAATTTGGCGCCCCGGCCTTCGGGCGAGTAGTTTTGGGCGCGGCTGTGCCCGCGTCCTATTTTTACGACACGGAGGCGCCTCGCAAAGACTAGCGCCATTCCGAGTCCGGCGGATGAAGTTGGCCAGCCCCACCCCCCAAGGGTATAGCCCACCCGTTTTTGTGGTCTTTTTCCGCTGGACGAACTTGGCGCCCCGGCCTTCGGGCGGGTAGTTTTGGGCGCGGCTGTGCCCGCGGCCTATTTTTGGGACACGGAGGTGCCTCGCAAAGTCTCGCGCCATTCCGAGTCCTGCGGACGAAGTGGGCCAGCCCCACCCCCAAGGCTATAGCCCACCCGTTTTTGTGGCCTTTTTCCGCTGGACGAATTTGGCGCCCCGGCCTTCGGGCGGTTATTTTTGGGTACGGCTGTGCCCGGGGCCTATTTTTGGCACACGGAGGCCGCTCACAAAGTCTCGCGCCATTCCGAGTCCGGCGGACGAAGTTGGCCAGCCCCACCCCCCAAGGCTATAGCCCACCCGTTTTTGTGGCCTTTTTCCGCTGGACGAACTTTGCGCCCCGGCCTTCGGGCGGTTATTTTTGGGCGCGGCTGTGCCCAGGGCCTATTTTTCGCACAAGGAGGCCGCTCGCAAAGTCTCGCTCCATTCCGAGTCCGGCGGACGAAGTTGGCCAGCCCCACCCCCCAAGGCTATAGCCCACCCGTTTTTGTGGCCTTTTTTCGCTGGACGAACTTGGCACCCCGGCCTTCGGGCGGTTTTTTTTGGGCGCGGCTGTGTCCGGGCCCTATTTTTGTCACACGGAGGCCGCTCGCAAAGTCTCGCGCCATTCCGAGTCCCGCGGACGAAGTTGGCCAGCCCCACCCCCCAAGGCTATAGCCCACCCGTTTTTGTGGCCTTTTTCCGCTGGACGAACTTGGCGCACCGGCCTTCGGGCGGTAATTTTTGGGCGCGGCTGTGCCCGCGGCCTATTTTTGGCACGCGGAGGCCGCTCGCAAAGTCTCGCCCAATTCCGAGTCCGGCGGACGAAGTTGGCCAGCCCCTCCCCGCAAGGCTATAGCCCACCGGTTTTTTGGCCATTTTTCCGCTGGACGAACTTCGGGCGGTTATTTTTGGGTACGGCTGTGCCCGCTGCCTAGTTTTCACACGCGGAGGCCGCTCGCAAAGGTTCGCCCCATTCCGAGTCCGGCGGACGAAGTTGGCCATCCCCTCCCCCCAAGGCTATAGCCCACCCGTTATTGTGGCCTTTTTCCGCTGGACGAACTTGGCGCCCCGGCCTTCGGGCGGGTATTTTTGGGCGCGGCTGTTCCCGCGGCCGATTTTTGGTACACGGAGGACACTCGCAAAGTCTCGCCCCATTCCGAGTCCGGCGGACGAAGTTGGGCAGCCCCTCCCCCCAAGGTTTTATCCCACCTGTTTTTTGGCCAATTTTCCGCTGGACGAACTTGGCGCCCCGGCCTTCGGGCAGTTATTTTTGGGCACGGCTGTGCCCGTGGCCTATTTCTAGCACACGGAGGTGCCTCGCAAAGTCTCGCGCCATTCCGAGTCCGGCGGACGAAGTTGGCCAGCCCCACCCCCCAAGGCTATAGCCCACCCGTTGTTGTGGCCATTTTCCGCTGGACGAACTTAGCGCCCCGGCCTTCGGGCAGGTATTTTTGGGCGCGGCTATGCCCGCAGCGTATTTTTGGCACACGGAGGCGCCTCGCAAAGTCTCGCGCCATTCCGAGTCCGGCGGACGAAGTGGGCCAGCTCCACCCCGCAAGGCTATAGCCCACCCGTTTTTGTGGCCTTTTTCCGCTGGACGAACTTGGCGCCCCGGCCTTCGGGCGGTTAATTTTGGGCGCGGCTGTGCTCGCGGCCTATTTTTTGCACGCGGAGGCCGCTCGCAAAGTCTCGCCCCATTCTGAGTCCGGCGGACGAAGTTGGCCAGCCCCTCCCCCCAAAGCTATAGCCCACCCGTTTTTGTGGCTTTTTTCCGCTGGACGAACTTGGCGCCCCGGCCTTCGGGCCGGTATTTTTGGGCGCGGCTGTGTCCGCGGCCTATTTTTGGCACACGGAGGTGCCTCGCAAAGTCTCGCGCCATTCCGAGTCCGGCGGACGAAGTTGGCCAGCCCCACCCCGCAAGGCTATAGCCCACCCGTTTTTGTGGCCTTTTTCCGCTGGACGAACTTGGCGCCCCGGCCTTCGGGCGGTTAATTTTGGGCGCGGCTGTGCCCGGGGCCTATTTTTGGCACAAGGAGACCGCTCGCAAAGTCTCGCGCCATTCCGAGTCCGGCGAACGAAGTCGGCCAGCCCCACCCCCCAAGGCTATAGCCCACCCGTTTTTGTGGCCTTTTTCCGCTGGACGAACTTGGCGCCCCGGACTTCGGGCGGTTATTTTTGGGCGCGGATGTGTCCGGGGCCTATTTTTGGCACACGGAGGCCGCTCGTAAAGTCTCGCCCCATTCTGAGTCCGGCGGACGAAGTTGGCCGGCCCCTCCCCCCAAGGCTATAGCCTACCCGTTTTTTGGCCATGTTTCCGCTGGACGAACTTGGCGCCCCGGCCTTCGGGTGGTTGTTTTTTTGCGCGGCTGTGCCCGCGGCCGATTTTTGGCACGCGGAGGACGCTCGCAAAGTCTCGCCCCATTTCGAGTCCGGCGGACGAACTTGGCCAGCTCCACCCCCCAAGGCTATAGCCCACCCGTTTTTGTGGCCTTTTTCCGCTGGACGAACTTGGCGCTCCGGCCTTCGGTCGGTTATTTTTGGGCGCGGCTGTGCTCGCGGCCTATTTTTAGCACGCGGAGGCCGCTCGCAAAGTCTCGCCCCATTCTGAGTCCGGCAGACGAAGTTGGCCAGCCCCTCCCCCCAAGTCTATAGCCCACCCGTTTTTTAGCCATGTTTCCGCTGGACGAACTTGGCGCCCCGGCCTTCGGGTGGTTATTTTTAGGCGCGGCTGTGCCCGCGGCCGATTTTTGGCACGCGGAGGACGCTCGTAAAGTCTCGCCCCATTCCGAGTCCGGCGGACGAAGTTGGGCAGCCCCTCCCCCCAAGGCTTTAGCCCACCAGTTTTTTGGCCATTTTTCCGCTGGGGGGTTTGGGCGCAACGACCTTCGGGGGGTTATTTTTGGGCGCGGCTGTGCCCGCGGCCTATTTTTGGCATGCGGAGGCCGCTCGGAAAGTCTCGCCAAATTCCGAGTCCGGCGGACGAAGTTGGCCAGCCCCTCCCCGCAAGGCTGTAGCCCACCGGTTTTTTGGCCATTTTTCCGCTGGACGAACTTCGGGCGGTTATTTTTGGGTACGGCTGTGCCCGCTGCCTATTTTTCGCACGCGGAGGCCACTCGCAAAGGTTCGTCCCATTCCGAGTCCGGCGGAAGAAGTTGGCCATCCCCTCCCCCCAAGGCTATAGCCCACCCGTTTTTGTGGCCTTTTTCCGCTGGACGAACTTGGCGCCCCGGCCTTCGGGCGGGTATTTTTGGGTGCGGCTGTGCCCGCGGCCTATTTTTGGCACACGGATGTGCCTCGTAAAGTCTCGCGCCATTCCGAGTCCGGCGGATGAAGTCGGCCAGCCCCACCCCCCAAGGCTATAGCCCACCCGTTTTTGTGGCCTTTTTCCGCTGGACGAACTTGGCGACCCGGCCTTCGGGCGGTTATTTTTGGGCGCGGCTGTGGTCGCGGCCTATTTTTAGCACGCGGAGGCCGCTCGCAAAGTCTCGCCCCATTCTGAGTCCGGCGGACGAAGTTGGCCAGCCCCTCCCCCCAAGGCTATAGCCCACCCGTTTTTTAGCCATGTTTCCGCTGCACAAACTTGGCGCCCTGGCCTTCGGGTTGTTATTTTTAGGCGCGGCTGCGCCCGCGGCCGATTTTTGGCACGCGGAGGACGCTCGCAAAGTCTCGTCCCATTCCGAGTCCGGCGGACGAAGTTGGGCAGCCCCTCCCCCCAAGGCTTTAGCCCACCTGTTTTTTGGCCATTTTTCCGCTGGGGGGTTTGGGCGCAACGACCTTCGGGGGGTTATTTTTGGACGCGGCTGTGCCCGCGGCCTATTTTTGGCACGCGGAGGCCGCTCGCAAAGTCTCGCCCAATTCCGAGTCCGGCGGACGAACTTGGCCAGCCCCTCCCCGCAAAGCTATAGCCCACCGGTTTTTTGGCCATTTTTCCGCTGGACGAACTTCGGGCGGTTATTTTTGGGTACGGCTGTGCCCGCTGCCTATTTTTCGCACACAGAGGCCGCTCGCAAAGGTTCGCCCCATTCCGAGTCCGGCAGACGAAGTTGGCCATCCCCTCCCCCCAAGGCTATAGCCCACCCGTTATTGTGGCCTTTTTCCGCTGGACGAACTTGGCGCCCCGGCCTTCGGGCGGGTATTTTTGGGCGCGGCTGTGCCCGCGGCCTATTTTTGGCACACGGAGGTGCCTCTCAAAGTCTCGCGCCATTCCGAGTCCGGCGGATGAAGTTGGCCAGCCCCACCCCCCAAGGCTATAGCCCACCCGTTTTTGTGGCCTTTTTCCGCTGGACGAACTTGGCGCCGCGGCCTTCGGGCGGGTATTTTTGGGCGCCGCTGTGCCCGAGGCCTATTTTTGGCACACGGAGGCGCCTCGCAAAGTCTCCCGCCATTCCGAGTCCGGCGGACGAATTTGGCCAGCCCCAGCGCCCAAGGCTATAGCCCACCCGTTTTTGTGGCCTTTTTATGCTGGACGAACTTGGCACCGCGGCCTTCGGGCGGGTATTTGTGGGCGCGGCTGTGCCCGCGGCCTATTTTTGGTACACGGGGGTGCCTCGCAAAGTCTCGCGCCATTCCGAGTCCGGCGGATGAAGTTGGCCAGCCCCACCCCCCAAGGCTATAGCCCACCCGTTTTTGTGGCCTTTTTCCGCTGGACGAACTTGGCGCCGCGGCCTTCGGTTGGGTATTTTTGGGCCCGGCTGTGCCCGCGGCCTATTTTTGGCACACGGAGGGGCCTCGCAAAGTCGCGCGCCATTCCGAATCCGGCGGACGAAGTTGGCCAGCCCCACCCCCCAAGGCTATAGCCCACCCGTTTTTGTGGACTTTTTCCGCTGGACGAAGTTGGCGCCCCAGCCTTCGGGCGGTTATTTTTAGACGCGGCTGTGCCCGGGGCCTATTTTTGGCACACGGAGGCCGCTCGCAAAGTCTCGCGCCATTCCGAGTCCGGCGGACGAAGTTGGCCAGCCCCACCCCCCATGGCTATAGCCCACCCGTTTTTGTGGCCTTTTTCCGCTGGACGAACTTGGCGCCCCGGCCTTCGGGCGGTTATTTTTAGGCGCGGATGTGCCCGGGGTCTATTTTTGGCACATGGATTCCGCTCGCAAAGTCTCGCGCCATTCCGAGTCCGGCGGACGAAGTTGGCCAGCCCCACCCCCCATGGCTATAGCCCACCCGTTTTTGTGGCCTTTTTCCGCTGGACGAAGTTGGCGCCCCGGCCTTCGGGCGGTTATATTTTGGCGCGGCTGTGCCCGGGGCCTATTTTTGGCACAAGGTGACCGCTCGCATAGTCTCGCGCCATTCCGTGTCCGTCGGATGATCTTGGCCAGACACTCCCCGCATAGCTATAGCCCACCGGTTTTTTGGCCATTTTTCCGCTGGACGAACTTGGCGGGCGGGTGGGTATTTTTGGGCGCGGCTGTGCCCGCTGCCTATTTTTCGCACACAGAGGCCGCCTCGCAAAGTCTCGCCCCATTCCGAGTCCGGCAGACGAAGTTGGCCATCCCCACCCCCAAGGCTATAGCCCACCCGTTATTGTGGCCTTTTTCCGCTGGACGATCTTGGCGCCCGGCCTTCGGGCGGGTATTTTTAGGCGCGGCTGTGCCCGCGCCTATTTTTGGCACACGGAGGTGCCTCTCAAAGTCTCGCGCCATTCCGTGTCCGCGGATGAAGTTGGCCAGCCCCACCCCCAAGGCTATAGCCCACCCGCTTTTGTGGCCTTTTTCCGCTGGACGAACTTGGCGCCCAGCGGCCTTCGGGGCGTTATTTTTGCGGGCCGCTGTGCCCGAAGCCTATTTTTTGCACACGGAGGCCCCAAGCAAACACTCCCGCCATTCTAATGCCGGCGGACGAAGTCGGCCAGCCCCACCCCCCAAGGCTATAGCCCACCCGGTTTTGTGGCCTTTTTCCGCTGGACGAACTTGGCGGCAAGGCCTTCGGGCGGGTATTTGTGGGCGCGGCTGTGCCCGGGGCCTATTTTTGGCACACGGGGGTGCCTCGCAAAGTCTCCCGCCATTCCGAGTCCGGCGTATGAAGTTGGCCAGCCCCACCCCCCCAGGCTATAGCCCACCCGTTTTTGTGCCCTTTTTCCGCTGGACGAACTTGGCACCGCGGCCTTCGGTTGGGTATTTTTGGGCCCGGCTGTGCCCGCGGCCTATTTTTGGCACACGGAGGGGCCTCGCAAAGTCGCGCGCCATTCCGAATCCGGCGGACGAAGTTGGCCAGCCCCACCCCCCAAGGCTATAGCCCACCCGTTTTTGTGGCCTTTTTCCGCTGGACGAACTTGGCGCCCCGGCCTTCGGGCGGTTATTTTTAGTCGCGGCTGTGCCCGGGCCTATTTTTGCACACGGAGGCCGCTCGCAAAGTCTCGCGCCATTCCGAGTCCGGCGGACGAAGTTGGCCAGCCCCACCCCCCATGGCTATAGCCCACCCGTTTTTGTGGCCTTTTTCCGCTGGACGAACTTGGCGCCCCGGCCTTCGGGCGGTTATTTTTAGGTGCGGATGTGCCCGGGGTCTATTTTTGGTACATGGATTCCGCTCGCAAAGTCTCGCGCCATTCCGAGTCCGGCGGACGAAGTTGGCCAGCCCCACCCCCCATGGCTATAGCCCACCCGTTTTTGTGGCCTTTTTCCGCTGGACGAAGTTGGCGCCCCGGCCTTCGGGCGGTTATTTTTGGGCGCGGCTGTGCCCGGGGCCTATTTTTGGCACAAGGAGACCGCTCGCAAAGTCTCGCGCCATTCCGAGTCCGGCGGACGAAGTTGGCCAGCCCCACCCCCCAAGGCTATAGCCCACCCGTTTTTGTGGCCTTTTTCCGCTGGACGAACTTGGCGCCCCGGACTTCGGGCGGTTATTTTTGGGCGCGGATGTGTCCGGGGCCTATTTTTGGCACACGGAGGCCGCTCGCAAAGTCTCGCGCCATTCCGAGTCCGGCGGACGAAGTTGGCCAGCCCCACCCCCCATGGCTATAGCCTACCCGTTTTTGTGGCCTTTTTCCGCTGGACGAACTTGGCGCCCCGGCCTTCAGGCGGTTATTTTTGGGCGCGGATGTGTCCGGGGCCTATTTTTGGCACACGGATGCCGCTCGCAAAGTCTCGCGCCATTCCGAGTCCGGCGGACGAAGTTGACCAGCCCCACCCCCCAAGGCTATAGCCCACCCGTTTTTGTGGCCTTTTTCCGCTGGACGAACTTGGCGCCCCGGACTTCGGGCGGTTATTTTTGGGCGCGGATGTGTCCGGGGCCTATTTTTAGCACACGGAGGCCACTCGCAAAGTCTCGCGCCATTCCGATTCCGGCGGACGAAGTTGGCCAGCCCCACCCCCATGGCTATAGCCCACCTGTTTTTGTGGCCTTATTCCGCTGGACGAACTTGGCGCCCCGGCCTTCGGGCGGTTATTTTAGGCGCGGCTGTGCCCGGGGCCTATTTTTGGCACACGGAGGCCGTTCGCAAAGTCTCGCGCCATTCCGAGTCCGGCGGACGAAGTTGGCCAGCCCCACCCCCCAAGGCTATAGCACACCCGTATTTGTGGCCTTTTTCCGCTGGACGAACTTGGCGCCCCGGCCTTCAGGCGGTTATTTTTGGGCGCGGATGTGTCTGGGGCCTATTTTTGGCACACGGATGCCGCTCGCAAAGTCTCGCGCCATTCCGAGTCCGGCGGACGAAGTTGACCAGCCCCACCCCCCAAGGCTATAGCCCACCCGTTTTTGTGGCCTTTTTCCGCTGGACGAAGTTGGCGCCCCGGCCTTCGGGCGGTTATTTTTGGGCGCGGCTGTGCCCGGGGCCTATTTTTGGCACAAGGAGACCGCTCGCAAAGTCTCGCGCCATTCCGAGTCCGGCGAACGAAGTCGGCCAGCCCCACCCCCCAAGGCTATAGCCCACCCGTTTTTGTGGCCTTTTTCCGCTGGACGAAGTTGGCGCCCCGGACTTCGGGCGGTTATTTTTGGGCGTGGATGTGTCTGGGGCCTATTTTTGGCACACGGAGGCCGCTCGCAAAGTCACGCGCCATTCCGAGTCCGGAGGACGAAGTTGGCCAGCCCCACCCCCATGGCTATAGCCCACCCGTTTTTGTGGCCTTATTCCGCTGGACGAACTTGGCGCCCCGGCCTTCGGGCGGTTATTTTAGGCGCGGCTGTGCCCGGGGCCTATTTTTGGCACACGGAGGCCGTTCGCAAAGTCTCGCGCCATTCCGAGTCCGGCGGACGAAGTCGGCCAGCCCCACCCGCCAAGGCTATAGCCCACCCGTTTTTGTGGCCTTTTTCCGCTGGACGAACTTGGCGCCCCGGACTTCGGGCGGTTATTTTTGGGCGCGGATGTGTCCGGGGCCTATTTTTGGCACGCGGAGGCCGCTCGCAAAGTCTCGCGCCATTCCGAGTCCGGCGGACGAAGTTGGCCAGCCCCACCCCCCAAGGCTATAGCCAACCCGTTTTTGTGGCCTTTTTCCGCTGGACGAAGTTGGCGCCCCGGCCTTCGGGCGGTTATTTTTGGGCGCGGATGTGTCCGGGGCCTATTTTTGGCACAAGGAGACCGCTCGCAAAGTCTCGCGGCATTCCGAGTCCGGCGGACGAAGTTGGCCAGCCCCACCCCCCAAGGCTATAGGACACCCGTTTTTGTGGCCTTATTCCGCTGGACGAACTTGGCCCCCCAGCCTTCGGGCGGTTATTTTTAGGCGCGGCTGTGCCCGGGGCCTATTTTTGGCACACGGAGGCCGCTCGCAAAGTCTCGCGGCATTCCGAGTCCGGCGGACGAAGTTGGCCAGCCCCACCCCCCAAGGCTATAGGACACCCGTTTTTGTGGCCTTATTCCGCTGGACGAACTTGGCGCCCCAGCCTTCGGGCGGTTATTTTTAGGCGCGGCTGTGCCCGGGGCCTATTTTTGGAACACGGAGGCCGCTCGCAAAGTCTCGCGCCATTCCGAGTCCGGCGGACGAAGTTGGCCAGCCCCACCCCCCATGGCTATAGCCCACCCGTTTTTGTGGCCTTTTTCCGCTGGACGAACTTGGCGCCCCGGCCTTCGGGCGGTTATTTTTAGGCGCGGCTGTGCCCGGGGTCTATTTTTGGCACACGGAGGCCGCTCGCAAAGTCTCGCGCCATTCCGAGTCCGGCGGACGAAGTTGGCCAGCCCCACCCCCCATGGCTATAGCCCACCCGTTTTTGTGGCCTTTTTCCGCTGGACGAACTTGGCGCCCCGGCCTTCGGGCGGTTATTTTTGGGCGCAGATGTGTCCGGGGCCTATTTATGGCACGCGGAGACAGCTCGCAAAGTCTCGCGCCATTCCGAGTCCGGCGGACGAAGTCGGCCAGCCCCACCCCCCAAGGCTATAGCCCACCTGTTTTTGTGGCCTTTTTCCGCAGGACGAACTTGGCGCCCCGGACTTCGGGCGGTTATTTTTGGGCGCGGATGTGTCCGGGGCCTATTTTTGGCACGCGGAGACAGCTCGCAAAGTCTCACGCCATTCCGAGTCCGGCGGACGAAGTTGGCCAGCCCCACCCCCCAAGGCTATAGCCCACCCGTTTTTGTGGCCTTTTTCCGCTGGACGAAGTTGGCGCCCCGGCCTTCGGGCGGTTATTTTTGGGCGCGGCTGTGCCCGGGCCCTATTTTTTGCACACGGAGACAGCTCGCAAAGTTTCGCTCCATTCCGAGTCCGGCGGACGAAGTTGGCCAGCCCCACCCCCCAAGGCTATAGCACACCCGTTTTTGTGGCCTTATTCCGCTGGACGAACTTGGCGCCCCAGCCTTCGGGTGGTTATTTTTAGGCGCGGCTGTGTCCGGGGCCTATTTTTGGCACACGGAGGCCGCTCGCAAAGTCTCGCGCTATTCCGAGTCCGGCGGACGAAGTTGGCCAGCCCCACCCCCCATGGCTATAGCCCACCCGTTTTTGTGGCCTTTTTCCGCTGGACGAACTTGGCGCCCCGGCCTTCGGGCGGTTATTTTTAGGCGCGGCTGTGCCCGGGTTCTATTTTTGGCACACGGAGGCCGCTCGCAAAGTCTCGCGCCATTCCGAGTCCGGCGGACGAAGTTGGCCAGCCCCACCCCCCATGGCTATAGCCCACCCGTTTTTGTGGCCTTTTTCCGCTGGACGAACTTGGCGCCCCGACCTTCGGGCGGTTATTTTTGGGCGCAGATGTGTCCGGGGCCTATTTTTGGCACGCGGAGACAGCTCGCAAAGTCTCGCGCCATTCCGAGTCCGGCGGACGAAGTTGGCCAGCCCCACCCCCCATGGCTATAGCCCACCCGGTTTTGTGGCGTTTTGGACGAACTTGGCGCCCCGGCCTTCGGGCGCTTATTTTTGGGTCCGGCTGTGCCCACGGCCTATTTTTGGCACACGGAGGCCGCTCGTAAAGTCTCGCCCCATTCCGAGTCCGGCGGACGAACTTGGCCAGCCCCACCCCCCAAGGCTATAGCCCACCCCTTTTTGTGGCCTTTTTCCGTTGGACGAACTTGGCGCCCCGGCCTTCGGACGGTTATTCTTGTGCGCGGCTGTGCCCGCGGCCTATTTTTTGCACACGGAGGCCAATCGCAAAGTCTTACCCCATTCCGAGTCCGGCGGACAAACTTGGCCAGCCCCATCCCCCAAGGCTATAGCCCACCCGTTTTTGTGGCCTTTTTCCGCTCGACGAACGTGGCGCCCCGGCCTTCGGGTGGTTATTTTTGGGTACGGCTGCGCCCGCAGCCTATTTTTGGCACACGGAGGCCCCTCGCAAAGTCTCGCCCCATTCCGAGTCCGGCGGACGAACTTGGCCAGCCCCACCCCCCAAGGCTATAGCCCACCCGGTTTTGTGGCGTTTTGGACGAACTTGGCGCCCCGGCCTTCGGGCGCTTATTTTTGGGTCCGGCTGTGCCCACAGCCTATTTTTGGCACACGGAGGCCGCTCGTAAAGTCTCGCCCCATTCCGAGTCCGGCGGACGAACTTGGCCAGCCCCACCCCCCAAGGCTATAGCCCACCCCTTTTTGTGGCCTTTTTCCGTTGGACGAACTTGGCGCCCCGGCCTTCGGACGGTTATTCTTGGGCGCGGCTGTGCCCGCGGCCTATTTTTTGCACACGGAGGCCAATCGCAAAGTCTTACCCCATTCCGAGTCCGGCGGACAAACTTGGCCAGCCCCACCCCCCAAGGCTATAGCCCACCCGTTTTTGTGGCCTTTTTCCGCTGGACGAACTTGGTGCACCGGCCTTCGGGCCGTTATTTTTAGGCGCGGCTGTGCCCGCGGCCTATTTTTGGCACACGGAGGCCGCTCACAAAGTCTCGCCCCATTCCGAGTCCGGCGGACGAACTTGGCCAGCCCCACCCCCCAAGGCTATAGCCCACCCGTTTTTATGGCCTTTTTCCGCTGGACGAACTGGGCACCCCGGCCTTCGGGTGGTTATTTTTGGGCGCGGCCGTGCCCGCGGCCTATTTTTGGAACACGGAGGCCGCTTTCAAAGTCTCGCCCCAATCTGAGTGTGGCAGACGAACTTGGCAAGCCCCACCCCCCAAGGCTATAGCCCACCCGTTTTTGTGGCCTTTTTCCGCTCGACGAACGTGGCGCCCCGGCCTTCGGGTGGTTATTTTTGGGTACGGCTGCGCCCGCAGCCTATTTTTGGCACACGGAGGCCCCTCGCAAAGTCTCGCCCCATTCCGAGTCCGGCGGACGAACTTGGCCAGCCCCACCCCCCAAGGCTATAGCCCACCCGTTTTTGTGGCCTTGTTCCGCTGGACGAACTTGGCGCCCCGGCCTTCGGGCGCTTATTTTTGGGTCCGGCTGTGCCCACAGCCTATTTTTGGCACACGGAGGCCACTCGCACCCTATCGCCCCACTCCGAGTCCGGCGGACGACCTTGGCCAGCCCCACCCCCCAAGGCTATAGCCCACCCTTGGGTTTTATTTTTGTGGCCTTTTTCCGTTGGACGAACTTGGCGCCCGGCCTTGGGACGGTTATTCTTGGCGCGGCTGTGCCCGCGGCATAGTTTTTTTCCGCACACGGAGGCCAATCGCAAAGTCTTACCCCATTCCGAGTCCTCGCGGACAAACTTGGCCAGCCCAAACCCCCAAGGCTAAAGCCAACCCGTTTTTGGGGCCAATTTACGAAGGAAGAACTTGGTGCACCGCCCTTCGGGCCGTTATTTTTAAGGCGCGGCTGTGCCTGCGGCATATTTTTGGCACACGCAGGCCCCTCGCAAAGTCTCGTCCCATTCCGAGTCCCGCGGACGAACTTGGCCAGCCCCACCGCCCAAGGCTATAGCCCACCTGTTTTTTTGGCCTTTTTCCAGGGGACAAACTTGGCGCCCCGACCTTCGGGCAGTCATTTTTGGATGCTGCTGTTCCCAAGACCTATTTTTGGTACAAGGAGGCCCCTCACAAAGTCTCGCCCCATTCCGAGTCCGGCGGACGAACTTGGCCAGCCCCACCCCCCAAGGCTATAGCCCACCCGTTTTTGTGGCCTTTTTCCGCTGGACGAACTTGGTGCACCGGCCTTCGGGCCGTTATTTTTAGGCGCGGCTGTTCCCACGGCCTATTTTTGGCACACGGAGGCCGCTCGCAAAGTCTCGCCCCATTCCGAGTCCGGCGGACGAACTTGGCCAGCCCCACCCCCCAAGGCTATAGCCCACCCGTTTTTGTGGCCTTTTTCCGCTGGACGAACTGGGCACCCCGGCCTTCGGGCGGTCATTTTTGGGCGCGGCCATGCCCCGGCCTATTTTTGGAACACGGAGGCTGCGTTCAAAGTCTCGCCCCAATTTTAGTCTGGCGGACGAACTTGGCAAGCCCCACCCCCCAAGGCTATAGCCCACCCGTTTTGTGGCCTTTTTCCGCTGGAAGAACTTGGCGCCCCGGCGTTCGGGTGGTTATTTTTGGGTGCGGCTGTGTCCGTGGCCTATTTTTGGCACACGGAGGTGGCTCACAAAGTCACGCCCCATTCCGAGCCTAGCGGACGAACGTGGCCATCCCAAACCCCCAAGGCTATAGCCCACCCGTTTTTGTGGCCTTTTTCCGTTGGAAGAACTTGGCGGCCCGGCCTTCGGGCAGTTATTTTTGGGCGCGGCTGTGTCCACGGCCTATTTTTGGCACACGGACGCCGCTCGTAATATCTTACCCCATTCCGAGTCCGGCGGACGAACTTCGCCAGCCCCACCCCCCGAGGCTATAGCCCACCCGTCTTTGTGGCCTTTTTCCGATGGACGAACTTGGCGCCCCAGCCTTCGGACGGGTATTTTTGGGCGCGGCAGTGCCCGGCTATTTTTGGTACACGGAGGTCGCTCGCAAAGTCTCGCCCATTTCCGAGTCCGGCGGACAAACTTGGCCAGCCCCACCCCCCAAGGCTATAGCCCACCCCTTTTTGTGGCCTTTTTACGCTGGACGAACTTGGCGCCCCGGCCTTCGGACGGTTATTTTTGGGCGCGGCTGTGCCCGCAGCCTATTTTTTGCACACGGAGGCCAATCGCAAAGTCTTGCCTCATTCCGAGTCCGGCGGACGAACTTGGCCAGCCCAACCCCCCAAGGCTATAGCCCACCCGTTTTTGTGGCCTTTTTCCGCTGCACGAACTTGGCACCCCGGCCTTCGGGCGGTTATTTTTGGGCGCGGCTGTGTCGGCAGGCTATTTTTTGCTCACGGAGGCCACACGCAAAGTCTCACCCCAGTTTGAGTCGGGCGGTCCAACTTGGCCAGCCCCACCCCCAAGGCTATAGCCCACCCGTTTTTGTGCCCTTTTTCCGCTGGATGAACTTGGTGCCCCGGCCTTCGGGTGGTTATTTTTGGGTAAAGCTGTGCCCGTGGCCTATATTTGGTACACGGAGGCCGCTCGCAAAGTCTCGCCCCATTCCGAGTCCGGCGGACGAACTTGGCCAGCCCCACCCCCCAAGGCTATAGCCCACCCGTTTTTGTGGCCTTTTTCCGCTGCACGAACTTGACACCCCGGACTTCGGGCGGTTATTTTTGGCGCAGCTATTCCCACGGCCTATTTTTGGCACACGGAGGTCGCTCGCAAATTCTCACCCCATTCTTAGTCCGGCGGACGAACTAGGCCAGCCCAACCCCCCAAGGCTATAGCCCAACTGTTTTTGTGGCCTTTTTCCGCTGGACGAAGTTGGCGCCCCGGCCTTCGGGCGGTTATTTTTGGGCGCGGCTGTGCCCCATTCTTAGGCCTATTTTTGGCTACACCCACGGTGGCCGCTTTCGCAATGTCTCGTCCCATTCCAAGTCCGGCGGACCTAACTTGGCCAGCCCCACCCCCCGGCGGCTATAGCCCACCCGTTTTGTGGCCTTTTTGGACGAAGTTGGACGAAGCCTGGCGCCCGGCCTTCGGGCGGTTATTTTGGCACGCGGCTGTACCCGCAAAGTCTATTTTTAGCACACGGAAGCAGCTCGCCCAAGTCTCACCCCTGGATTCCGAGTCCGACGGTTATTTTTGTGCGAACTTTTCCACCAGCCCCACCCCCAAGGCTATAGCCCACCCGTTGTGGCCTTTTTCCGCTGGACGAACTAGGCGCCATGGCCTTCCGACAGTCATTTTTTGGCGCGGCTGTGACCGCGGCATATTTTTGGCACATGGCGGCTCCTCGCAAAGTCTCGTCCCATTCCGAGCCCGGCGGACGAACTTGGCCAGCCCCACCCCCCAAGGCTATAGCCCACCCGTTTTTGTGGCCTTTTTCCGCTGGACGAACTTGGCGCGCCGGCTTTCGGGCTGTTATTTTTAGGCGTGGCTACGTCCACGGCCTATTTTTGGCACACGGACGCCGCTCTGAAAGTCTCATCCCATTCCGAGTCCGGCGGACGAACTTGGCCAGCCCCACCCCCCAAGGCTATAGCCCACCGGTTTTTGTGGCCTATTTCCGCTGGACGAACTAGGAGCCACGGCCTTCGGATAGTCATTTTTCGGCGCGGCTGTGACCGCCGCATATTTTTGGGCCACGGAGGTCGCTCGCAATGTCTCTTCCCATTCCAAGTTCGGCTGACGAACTTGGCCTGCCCCACCCCCGAAGGGTATAACCCGCCCGTTTTTATGGCCTTTTTCCGCTGGACGAACTTGGTTCCGCGGCCTTCGGGCGGCTATTTTTGGGTGTGGCTGTGCCCGCGACCTACTTTTGGCACACGGTGGCCGCTCGCAATGTCTCGTCCCATTCCTAGGCCGGCGGACAAACTTGGGCAGCCCCACCCCCCAACGCTATAGCCCACCCGTTTTTGTGGCCTTTTTACGCTGGACGAACTTGGCGACCCTGCCTTCGGGTGGTTATTTTTGGGCGTGGCTGGGCCTGCGGCCTATGTTTTGTACATGGAGGCCACTCGTAAAGTCTCGCCCCATTCCAAGTCCGGCGGACGAACTAGGCCAGCCCCACCCCCCAAGGCTATAGCCCACCCGTGTTTGTGGCCTTTTTCTGATGGACGAACTTGGCGCCCCGTCCTTCAGGCGGTTCTTTTTGGGCGCGGCTGTGCCCTCGGCCTATTTTTGGCACTCGGAGGCCGTTCGCAAAGTCTCACCCCATTCCGAGTCCGGCGGACGAACTTGGCCAGCCCCACCCCCCAAGGCTATAGCCAACCCGTTTTTGTGGCCTTTTTCCGCTGGTCGAACTTGGCGCCCCGGCCATCGTGCGGTTATTTTTGGGCGCGGCTGTGCCTGCGGCCTATTTTTAGCACACGGAGGCCGTTCGCAAAGTCTCGCCCCATTCCGAGTCCGGCGGACGAACTTGGCCAGCCCCACCCCCCAAGGCTATAGCCCACCCGTTTTTGTGGCCTTTTTCCGCTGGTCGAACTTGGCGCCCCGGCCTTCGAGTGGTTATTTTTGGGCGCGGCTGTGCCCGTGGCCTATTTATGGCACGCGGAGGTGCCTCGCTAAGGGTCGCCCCATTCTGAGTCTGATGGACGAACATGGCAAGCCCCACCCCCCAAGGCTATAGCCCACCCGTTTTTGTGGCCTTTTTCCGCTGGACGAACTTGGTGCCCTGGCCTCCGGGTGGTTATTTTTGGGAGCGGCTGTGCCCGTGGCCTATTTTTGGCACACGGTGACTCCTCGCAATGTCTCGTCCCATTCCTAGTCCGGCGGACAAACTTGGCCAGCCCCATCCCCCAAGGCTATTGCCCACCCGTTTTTGTGGCCATTCTCCGCTTGACGAACTTGGCGCCCCAGCCTTCGGGCGGTTTTTTTTGGGCGCGGCTGTGCCCGCGGCCTATTTTTGGTACATGGAGGCCACTCGCAAAGTCTCGCCCCATTCCGAGTCCGGCGGACTAACTTGGCCTGCCCCACCCCCCAAGGCTATAGCCCACCCGTTTTTGTGGCCTTTCTCCGCTGGACGAACTTGGTGCCCCGGCCTTAGGGTGGTTATTTTTGGGAGCGGCTGTGCCCACGGCCTATTTTTGGCACACGGAGGCCGCTCGCAAAGTCTCGTCCCATTCCTAGGCCGGCGCACAAACTTGGCGAGCCCCACCCCCCAAGGCTATAGCCCACCCGTTTTTGTGGCCTTTTTCCGTTGGACGAACTTGGCGCCCAGGCCTTCGGGCGGTTCTTTTTGGACGCGCCCAGGCCTTCGTGCCTGCTGTGCCTATTTTTTTTGGTACACGGACGCAGCTCGCAAAGTCTGACCCCATTCCGAGTCCGACGGACGAACTTGGCCAGCCCCACCCCCCAAGGCTATAGCCCACCCGTTTTTGTGCTCTTTTTCCGCTGGACGAACTTGGTGCCCCGGCCTCCGGGTGGTTCTTTTTGGGTGGGATTGTGCCCGCGGCCTATTTTTGTCACATGGAGGCCACTCGCAAAGTCTCGCCCCATTCCGAGTCCGGCGGACTAACTTGGCCTGCCCCACCCCCCAAGGCTATAGCCCACCCGTTTTTGTGGCCTTTTTCCGCTAGACGAACTTGGTGCCCTGGCCTTCGGGTGGTTATTTTTGGGAGCGGCTGTGCCCACGGCCTATTTTTGGCACACGGAGGCCGCTCGTAAAGTCTCGTCCCATTCCTAGGCCGGCGCACAAACTTGGCGAGCCCCACCCCCCAAGGCTATAGCCCACCCTTTTTTGTGGCCTTTTTGCGCTGGACGAACATGGCGAACCTGCCATCGGGCGGTTATTTTTGGGCGTGGCTGTACCTGCGGACTATGTTTTGCACATCGAGGCCACTCGTAAAGTCTCGCCCCATTCCAAGTTCGGCGGACGAACTAGGCCAGCCCCACCCCCCAAGGCTATGGCCCACCCGTTTTTGTGGCCTTTTTCCGTTGGAAGAACTTGGCGCCCAGGCCTTCGGGCGGTTCTTTTTGGGCGCAACTGTGCCCGTGGCCTATTTTTGGTACACGGAGGCAGCTCGCAAAGTCTGACCCCATTCCGAGTCCGACGGACGAACATGGCCAGCCCCACCCCCCAAGGTTGTAGCCCACCCGTTTTTGTGGCCTTTTTGTGCTGGACGAACTCGGCGACCCTGCCTTCGGGCGGTTATTTTTGGGCGTGGCTGTGCCTGCGGCCTATGTTTTGCACATGAAGGCACTCGTAAAGTCTCGCCCCATTCCAAGTCCGGCGGACGAACTAGGCCAGCCCCACCCCCCAAGGCTATAGCCCACCCGTTTTTGTGGCCTTTTTCCGCTGGACGAACCTGGCGCCCCGGCCTTCGGGCTGTTAATTTTGGGCACGGCTGTGCCCGCGGCCTATTTTTCGCACACAGAGGCTGCTCGCAAAGTCTCATCCCATTCCGAGTCCGGCGGACGAACTTGGCCAGCCCCACCCCCCAAGGCTATAGCCCACCCGTTTGTGGGGCCTTTTTCCGCTGGACGACGTTGGCGCCCCGGCTTTCGGGCGGTTATTTATGGGCGCGGCTGTGCCCGCGGCCTATTTTTGGGACACGGAGGCCGCTCACAAAGTCTCGCCCCATTCCGAGTCCGGCAGACGAACGTGGCCAGCCCCACCCCACAAGGCTATAGCCCACCCATTTTTGTGGCCGTTTTACGCTGGACGAACTTGGCGCCCCGTCCTTCGAGCAGTTATTTTCGGGCGCGGCTGTGCCCACGGCCTAATTTTGGCACACGGATGCCGCTCACAAAGTCTGGTCTCATTCCATATCCGGCGGATGAACTTGGCCAGCCCCAACCCCCATTGCTATAGCCCACCCGTTTTTGCGGCCTTTTTCCGCTGGACGAACTTGGCGCCCCGGCCTTCGGGCGGCTAGTTTTGGGAGCGGCGGTGCCCGCGGCCTATTTTTGGCACACGGAGGCTGCTTACAAAGTCTCGTCCCATTCCGAGTCCGGCGGAGGAACTTGGCCAGCCCCACCCCCCAAGGCTATAGCCCACCCGTTTTTGTGGCCTTTTTCCACTGGACGAACAACCCGGCCTTCGTTCGTTTATTTTTGGGCGCGGCTGTGCCCACGTCCTATTTTTGGCACGCGGAGGCCGCTCGCAAAGTCTCGCCCCATTCCGAGTCCAGCGGACAAACTTGGCCAGCCCCACCCCCCAAGGCCATAGCCCACCCGTTTTTGTGGCCTTTTTCCGCTGGACAAACTTGGCGCCCCGGCCTTTGGGTGGTTATTTTTTTGGGCGGCTGTGTCCGCGGCCTATTTTTGGTACACGGAGGCCGCTCGCAAAGTCTCGCCCCATTCCGAGTCCGGCAGACGAACGTGGCCATCCCCACCCCACAAGGCTATAGCCCACCCATTTTTATGGCCGTTTCTGCTGGGCCGAACCTGGCGCCCCAGCCTTCAGGCAGTTATTTTCGGGCGCGGCTGATCCCGTAGCCTATTTTTGGCACATTGAGGCTGCTCGCAATGTCTGGTCCCATTCCGAGTCCGGGTCCGCGGATGAACTTGGCCAGCCCACTCCCATTCTTATAGCCCACCTGTTTTTGTGGCCTTTTTCCGCTGGACGAACTTGGTGCCCGGCCTTGGGCGGTTATTTTTGGGGAGCGGCTGTGCCCACGGCCTATTTTTGGCACACGGAGCCGCTCGTAAGTCTCGTCCCATTCCTAGGCCGGGCGCACAAACTTGGCGAGCCCCACCCCCAAGGGTATAGCCCACCCTTTTTGTGGCCTTTTTCCTGGATGAACTTGGCGAACCTGCCATCGGGCGGTTATTTTTGGGCGTGGCTGTGCCTGCGGCCTATGTTTTGCACACATCGAGGCCACTCGTAAAGTCTCGCCCCATTCCAAGTCCGGCGGACAAACTTGGCCAGCCCACTCCCCCAAGGCTAAAGCCCACCGTTTTTGTGGCCTTTTCCGCTTTTGGACGAACTAGGGGCCCCGGCCTTCGGGTGGTTATTTTTGGGCGGCTGTGCCACGGCCTATTTTTGGCACACGGAGGCCGCTCGTAAAGTCTCGCCCCATTCCGAGCCGGGCGCACAAACTTGGCGAGCCCCACCCCCAAGGCTATAGCCCACCCTTTTTGTGGCCTTTTTCGCTGGACGAACTTGGCGAACCTGCCATCGGGCGGTTATTTTTGGGCGTGGCTGTACCTGCGGCCTATGTTTTGCACATCGAGGCTGCTCGTAAGTCTCGCCCATTCCAAGTCCGTGAGGACCAGACTAGGCCAGCCCACTTTACGAAGGCTATAGCCCACCTGTTTTGTGTGGCCTTTTTCCGCTGGACGAACCTTGGCGCCCCGGCCTTCGGGCTGTTAATTTTAGCACGGCTGTGCCCACGGCCTATTTTCGCACCACAGAGGCTGCTCGCAAAGTCTCATCCCATTCCGGAGTCCGGCGGACAAACTTGCCAGCCCCACCCCCCAAGGCTGTAGCCCACCCGTTTTTGTGGCCTTTTTCCGCTGGACGACGTTGGCGCCCCGGCTTTCGGGCGGTTATTTATGGGCGCGGCTGTGCCCGCGGCCTATTTTTGGGACACGGAGGCCGCTCGCAATGTCTCGCGCGATTCCGAGTCCGGCGGACGAGCGTGGCCAGCCCCGACCCCCAACGCTATAGCCCACCCATTTTGTGGCCTTTTTCCGCTGGACGAACTTGGCGCCCGTCCTTCGAGCAGTTATTTTTGGGCGCGGCTGTGCCCCACGGCCTAATTTTGGCACACGGATGCCGCTCACAAAGTCTGGTCTCATTCCATATCCGGCGGATGAACTTGGCCAGCCCCACCCCCATTGCTATAGCCCACCCGTTTTGCGGCCTTTTTCCGCTGGGCCGAACTTGGCGCCCGGCCTTCGGGCGGCTAGTTTTGGAAGCGCGCTGTGCCTGCGGCCTATTTTTGCACACGGAGGCTGCTCTACAAAGTCTCGTCCCATTCCGAGTCCGAGCGGAGGAACTTGGCCAGCCCACCCCCAAGGCTATAGCCCACCCGTTTTTGTGGCCTTTTTCCGCTTTGGACGAACAACCCGGCCTTCGTTCGTTTATTTTTGGGCGCGGCTGTGCCCACGTCCTATTTTTGCACGCGGAGGCGCTCGCAAAGTCTCGCCCCATTCCGAGTCCAGCGGAAAAACTTGGCCAGCCCCACCCGCCAAGGCCATAGCCCACCCACCGTTTTGTGGCCTTTTTCCATTGGACAAACTTGGCGCCCGGCCTTTGGGTGGTTATTTTTGGGCGGCTGTGTCCGCGGCCTATTTTTGTACACGGAGGCCGCTCAAAGTCTCGCCCCATTCCGAGTCCGGCAGGACGACGTGGCCATCCCCACCCCACAAGGCTATAGCCCACCCATTTTTATGGCCGTTTCTGCTGGACGAGACACAGGCGCCCCAGCCTTCGAGGCAGTTATTTTTGGCGGATGCGGCTGATCCATTCCCCCATTTTTGGCACATTGAGGCTGCTCGCAATGTCTTAGGGCGCGTCCCATTCCACGGAGTCGGGAGTCCGGCGGACGAACTTGCCAGCCCACTCCCCAGAGCTATAGCCCACCTGTTTTTGTGGCCTTTTTCCCGCTGGACGAACTTGGCGCCCCGGCCTTCGGGTGGTTATTTTTGGGAGCGGCTGTGCCCACGGCCTATTTTTGGCACACGGAGGCCGCTCGTAAAGTCTCGTCCCATTCCTAGGCCGGCGCACAAACTTGGCGAGCCCCACCCCCCAAGGGTATAGCCCACCCTTTTTTGTGGCCTTTTTGCGCTGGACGAACTTGGCGAACCTGCCATCGGGCGGTTATTTTTGGGCGTGGCTGTACCTGCGGCCTATGTTTTGCACATCGAGGCCACTCGTAAAGTCTCGCCCCATTCCAAGTCCGGCGGACGAACTTGGCCAGCCCACTCCCCAAGGCTAAAGCCCACCTGTTTTTGTGGCCTTTTTCCGCTGGACGAACTAGGGGCCCCGGCCTTCGGGTGGTTATTTTTGGGAGCGGCTGTGCCCACGGCCTATTTTTGGCACACGGAGGCCGCTCGTAAAGTCTCGTCCCATTCCTAGGCCGGCGCACAAACTTGGCGAGCCCCACCCCCCAAGGCTATAGCCCACCCTTTTTGTGGCCTTTTGCTGCCGGATGAACTTGGCGAACCTGCCATCGGGCGGTTATTTTTGGGCGTGGCTGTACCTGCGGCCTATGTTTGGCACATCGAGGCCACTCGTAAAGTCTCGCCCCATTCCAAGTCCATTGGACGAACTAGGCCAGCCCACCCCCAAGGCTATAGCCCAACCGGTGTTGTGGCCTTTTTACGCTCGACGAACCTGGCGCCCCGGCCTGCGGGCTGTTAATGTTGGGCGCGGCTGTGCCCGCGGCCTATTTTTCGCACACGGAGGCCGCTCGCACAGTCTCGTTCCATTCCGAGTACGGCGGACGAACTTGGCCAGCCCCACCCCCCAAGGCTATAGCCCACCCGTTTGTGGGGCCTTTTCGCTGGACCGACGTTGGCGCCCGGCCTTCGGGCGGTTGTTTATGGCGCGGCTGTGCCCGCGGCATATTTTTTTGGGACACGGAGGCCGCTCGTAAAGTCTCGCCCCATTCCGAGTCCGAGCAGACGAGCGTGGCCAGCCCCACCCTACCAAGGCTATAGCCCACCCATTTTTGTGGCCGTTTCGCTGGACGAACTTGGCGCCCGGCCTTCGAGCGGTTATTTTCGGGCGCGGCTGATCCGTAGCCTATTTTGGCACATTGAGGCCGCTCGCAATGTCTCGTCCCATTCCGAGTCCGGGTCCGGCAGGACGAACTTGGCCAGCCCACTCCCGAGGCTATAGCCCACCTGTTTTTGTGGCCTTTTTCCGCTGGAGCGAACTTGGCGCCCGGCCTTGGCCCGGTTATTTTTTGGGCGCGGCTGATCCATGTAGCCTATTTTGGCACATTGAGACCGCTCGCAATGTCTCGTCCCATTCGAGTCCGGGTCCGGCGGACGAACTTGGCCAGCCCACACCCCAAGGCTAAAGCCCACCTGGTTTTGTGGCCTTTTTCCGCTGGACGAACTTGGCGCCCCGGCCTTCGGGTGTTTATTTTTCGGGCCGGCTGTGCCCTGCGGCCTAATTTTGGCACACGGATGCCGCTCACAAAGTCTGGTCTCATTCCATATCCGAGCGAATGACCAGCCAGCCCCAGTGACCCCCATTGCTATAGCCCACCCGTTTTTGTGGCCTTTTTCCGCTGGACGAACTTGGCGCCCCGGCCTTCGGGCGGCTAGTTTTGGGAGCGGCGGTGCCCGCGGCCTATTTTTGGCACACGGAGGCCGCTTACAAAGTCTCGTCCCATTCCGAGTCCGGCGGAGGAACTTGGCCAGCCCCACCCCCCAAGGCTATAGCCCACCCGTTTTTGTGGCCTTTTTCCACTGGACGAACAACCCGGCCTTCGTTCGTTTATTTTTGGGCGCGGCTGTGCCCACGTCCTATTTTTGGCACGCGGAGGCCGCTCGCAAAGTCCTGCCCCATTCCGAGTCCAGCGGACAAACTTGGCCAGCCCCACCCCCCAAGGCCATAGCCCACCCGTTTTTGTGGCCTTTTTCCGCTGGACAAACTTGGCGCCCCGGCCTTTGGGTGGTTATTTTTTTGGGCGGCTGTGTCCGCGGCCTATTTTTGGTACACGGAGGCCGCTCGCAAAGTCTCGCCCCATTCCGAGTCCGGCAGACGAACGTGGCCATCCCCACCCCACAAGGCTATAGCCCACCCATTTTG